>CBVK0103483888.1:0-23780 GCA_900067695.1 Picea abies | reverse complement strand
GGGGGGGGGGGGTTGTGAGAGTGAAGTCAATCTGGTAGAGGGGGTAGTGATTGAACGATAGTTATGCCGGTCGACTGTGAATTGGACTGGGTTTTGACAGAACCAATAACTCCATCTGCGTGAGCGGTGGAGGATGGTTTTGATGAATCGGTTGATGGATGAGGAGAGTTTAGAATCAATTCATACAAAGTACCATATTAGGAATAAAACAAGTCCAGATACTGGGCATGAGCAATGGATTCTTGTTCTGTAATGACACCACCCATGGCTACGTCACCAGCGATCGGAGGCAAAAGAGATTTGGTGAACCATTCAGCCAACAATTAGTCAGGAATGGTTCCTTTGATCAACCGTTGTCGTCGTCTCCACTCATGAATATGATTAGAGATATATATGGAGTTGTTCTGACGAAGGGAGGTCAAAAGTCCCATGCCGGTTCCGTAGCAGATAGGTAATTGGAAGTATGTGAGAAAATCCATGGCAAGTGAATTAAAATCTTGAAAAGTTCCACGTTGTAATTCAATGTACCATTTAGTCGTTGTACCCGTAAGTGTATACTGGAAAAGAAGCAATCATATAGAATAATCCATTAGTGAATTTGATTAACATCATAGATGAAAAGTCATAACGTGGTTATTAGGGTATTCACTAGGTTTACCGTCAAATTTCAGAATATCGGAAGGCAATTTAGGAGGAATAACTATCCAAAAGGGAGAATGTAAAATGGGATCATTAGTTAATCTCGACAGATCTGGTAGATCTAGAGTGGCTAAGAATGGTAGCCATCGATTGACTTGTAAATGATACTAGTGTGGCATAAGGACACTAGTAGGACCATAAAATGGTTGAGGTGGATAATTGTAGCCAACAGGTCCTCCCATATGTTATTGTTGCTGACCAACAAAGGTAGGATTTATTTGTCGAGGAATGTGCATAAAAGGAGAAAGGAAACCCATTTTCCCAAGGGGAGGATAACCAGTGTAACTCGGAGGAGGATAGTTCGCTTCAGGTGGATAACCAAGTTTCCCTTGAGGAGGGTAACTAGGTTGACCCTGAGGAGGGTAAGGATTTGGCCCTTAGGGATGAAAGGATGATTGACCTTGAGGACCCCAAGTGGGATTTGAGACTCTCAGGAAAGGTTGTCCAGAATATAGTCCAGAAGGATTGGGATTTGGGATTCCTCCTTGTGGGTTAGGGTTTGATGGTCCTCCCTGATGTGGTTGATGGAACTTACCTCTTTGGGGTGGTCCCCAGGATTGTGGGGGGTTTCCAATGAATGAATATTGAGATTGTCCCAATATTGAGATTGTCCCTCTGCCATTGGTTGGGTAGCAACTAGTGTATGACTAGTAAGAGGGGGTTTCCCCCTAGTCGAAATTTGCATGTTGGAGGACGGTTGCCCCTCGATAGGGTTTTGGCCCACAATTGGGTTTAATTGTGTGGTAGGGTTTTTCATTTTGTGATGTGAAGATGCCCGAACATGATTCTTTGGAGTATACAAAGTTGTAGCTTGAAGAGGGATGGGAGGCGTAACTGTCAAGGTACTTTGCAACTGAGTGGGTAACACGACTCCTATTTCATTGTGAACTTGGCCCGAAGTGGTAGCAATATTGACTGTTTGTTCAATGGGACGGTTGATGGGCTGACCTGACGGTCCTGCCTCTGCACCGACGATGATAGAGGCATGTGGAGGGTCAAAAGGCAGTCGACTAAAATTAATTTTTTCATAAAGGTCTCGTCCCGATGGAGTTCTCCATATTGAACAAACATGAGTTTGATGTGGATCTACCATTTCAGTAGAACAGACAAGGGTACTGTATTCTTCATTAACATTCAGTTGTATCAGTTCCATATCTAATTGATTATATGGACTTGATGGTGGGTGAGGGTAATCTTCTACTACAACGTTACCTGAGGAGTCCAATTAGACAAGGAGTGGATCGAGAGGAACCTGGAAAGAGGGGTTTACAGGAAAGGTGGAACCTTCCTCAACTGTAACTAAGGCTCTCTCAGGATTTGTTAGCAAAGGAGTAGCAACACTCCCAGCGTGTGAATGGTTCTCAACCTCTTCATGGTAAGTGTTTTCAAGTGAGTTAGGAGGTAAGGGTTCATATCCTTATCGAGGAAACCCTTGCATCCTACGTCATATACAAAGACCTTTATCGACCACAATACCAATTTTTAAGACAACTTAAAGTAAACAAACAACACTCGCTAAAAAATCTAGAAAACCAACAAGCAAACAATGCCTTCTCTCAATGAACATAGTAGTTGGTGATGAAATCCAACATTGCATGATCAAAGTGAGAAGGGGATAGGATATGAGTAGGTGGATCAGTTGTGTTGGCAACCTGCTTAACAAACTTACACCTTGGTACAAGCTTTCTCACGGTTTTACCTATGGGTTATCCTCAAAGGTGCCCGAGTGAGTTTGATCAATGTCTGTTCCAGGTATAGTAATGATTTCCCTTCACCATCACCTCGTGTAAGGACCTTAAAGATTGTGGCTACTAATTTTACCAACTCTCATTTAGCCTCTGGGTGGGTACAATCGACATTCGATTCAGAACGTATGGGCATGATATCAAGTCCGAAATTCTTCAAGAGAATTGAGGACAAGTGGACCAGTAAATTCCAAAGGATCCCGAACGGATTCAGAATTCACGAAGTTCCAAGACAAAATGAAAATATTTAAGCCTCAAGAAGAACCCCCTATATACGATCATACTACTACAATCGGTTGAGCCTCGGAGGGATAATCTTCGTTGCTCTCCCAAACACGACCTCGTGTTTAACCCCTATGTGAGAGGGGTATCCCAACTATGCTTATATGAAGGTTGGATTTACTCTCCCTAAGCAAGATTATGTGTTTGTCTTGAATGATTTGGAGATTTATTCTCACATCCTATTCCAAAGCGCTAGTCCTAGTCTAGTGTTGGTGTAAAGATCTTAAAAATAAAAAGTTTCTAGTTTGATTTTAATTAGCGTTCATTTTCATGGATGTTCGTTACACAAAGGTGAATGATAGTGAAATTGATGATGTTTGATACCCGACTCCAAAAAGATGAAAAGAATGGCATGCATAGTTTATTTTCAATGAACTTCTAGTTACGGTAAGGAGAAGAGTTTCTTTTCTTTTGCTAACAAGCAATTAAGAATGCAAAATTTTATACAATTTCATTCTCAACAAGAATTCAAACAATTTTCCAAACTATAAAGAAAAATTTTCCAATATTCAAAACCAATGCATACAAGTGTTTCTTTATTTGATTGCAAATGTAAATTGAATAGTTCGTCTAATGCTTCTTGCTTTCACTAATAATAAAAAATGACTTCACTATTGTGATTTTGAAAAGGAAGGACCAAAAGAACACGAACAAAGACACTCTCAACAGTCAATAAGAGACTAAAAGAAGAACAAAATATCCACTCAAACAAAAACACTAAAAAACAAAAGATCAGACTTAATAGCCTTCTAGAATTGAGTAAGGGATCAAAGACAACAATGCTAAGATCAATAACTTTCCTTATGAAAACATCCAATGAATCAGATAATTGAAAAGAGCAGCAAAAATAAACCAAGTTTGGGAGAAAACAATTGATTTCGCAATAAGGAAAGACAACACAAACCCAATCAAGACTAAAAGAATGAAAAACAACAAGTTTTAAGTCTAACAGAAGACAAGATCCGACATAATAGAGTTTGAGCCAAAGAGAAAGATTAAAGAACTATGCCCAACAAGCAAACAATCAACAATTTTTCAAAGAAAAAAAAATTGGTGCTTTGGAAATCAAGGCACCAGAGCGCTACAATTCTCCCTAAAACTCTCTCGGGGAGTGTTGATCAGACTATCAATGCTTCATCTTAAATTGGAGAGGGTGCTAGTCCTAAGACAAGTTTTATAAAAACCCAGAAAACTCAAAAACTCAGGGGAATTCAATCAGAGACTCTGTAAGACAACTTAGCAAAGATGAAAAGATGTAAGGATAGATCAAATTAGAAAATGGGATCTAAAGATCGAAAAAAGGTAAGGAAAAACCAAGGAAAGAACAATAAATGAAAATTCGATCCCCAATGGAGTAGCCAATTTATGTTACGAAATAATTCCCCTGCGGATAGGTGAATCTTCCCTTGGAGTACAAACCCCTCTATCAAGATAGAAAACTACCTTTGGACACTACCATTCCTATAGATAAACTATGCTGATCGAAAAAGAGAGAAGGAGGGATAGTATGATGTACCTCAGTTTCGAAGTTGTCCACGCTGCCCCAATCTGTGAGTTCCAAAGAGTACTTGCAATGGATGACAAGATACAAAAAACTATTTCCTACTCTAATGGATTAGACAAAATCGATCTATCTATGAAAGATTAAAACAAGCATAAACAAGTACATGTAAACACATACTAGAAGGAAATAGGCCAAGTATATTGATGAGAACTTTAAAAAGACACTTACAACCTTCAAATGATGTTGCAACAACCTCTCCAAGTCCTCCTCATCCAAACCCTTGCTCGAAAGATCCACGATCAAAATAGCAATGCTTTGTTGATTATTTTTCTTCCTTGTTCACCATGAGAATGCCTCCATTTATAAGCTTTGAGAGGCTCAACCACCTTGGTTATATTTGGGATTAGTTGAGGATATGACTCCATTAGTTGTTATATCTCCCTTAGATGCAACCTTAGGGTTAGATTCGAGCCAAACCAACTCGATCCATCCATAGTTGTCCTTAGAGAAAAAGGGGTTACTCCCAAGATTTTCTCAACTAATTTGGCACTCCCTTATAATAGGCAACAAAGCGCTTCAACGCTCTCTGCTAGATAGAAAAAGAGCGTTAGCGCTCCCTGCATATGAGCTAGGGAGTGTTGATCTTCCAAAAGTTGCCAAGATGACCATTTCTCATAGAAAAACACTTTGTTTCGACTGTCAAATGATGGGGCTTCTTCTTCTAACATGTTTTAGGGGTTGTATCAAGTGTTTCCAAGGTGTCGTTCGTGATGCGACACTTATGACACTTACGAAAAAAGTGCGACACTTACTACACTTACGAGAATGAGAATGTGACATTATCGAAGTGAGGAATTTTGATGCGTAACAATAATAGATAAAGAAAAATTAGAATGAAAATCAGGTGGACTATACCTTTCTGGTTGCCTTCTTTCCCTCATTGATCTCCTCAATACCGGGGTATGAGGTTCTTCTTCTTCTGCCTCATCTTCTTCAGTTGATTCAGATTTGGCATCATCCAACTCAATCTCTATTTTCTCAGGTTCTTGTTAACTTGGTAGGAGTTCCTGTTTGGGAACATATTTCATCTCTCTAAAAACAACATCACGACTGTAAACAATCTTCTAAGTTTTTGGGTTCCAAATATTATAACCTTTCACACCATCTTTATAACCAATAAAGATACACTTTTCAACTTTATTATCTAAATTACTCCTATTTTCCTTTGGAACATGTACATAAGTATCACATCCAAACACTCTGAGATGTTCAAGAGAGGGTTTCTTACCAGTCTATGCCTCATGTGGAGTTTTATCATCCAACACTGATGAGGGTGATGGATTGACCAAGTAACATGTTGTACCCACTACCTCTGCCCATAATTCTTGTTCTAACTCGACACCACTAAGCATGTTCCTTGGTTTTTCCATCAGTGTCCTGTTCATCCTTTCAGAACCTCCATTTTGTTGAGGTGTGAATGGAGTAGTCTTCTACCTTGCTATACCACACTTCTTACAGAATTCTTCGAATTCATTTCCGTAGAATTCTCCACCATTATATGTCTTCAATACATTTATTTTCTTCTCTATCTGATTTTCTACCTGAGCCTTAAACTCTTTAAATTTACCAAATACCTCAAATTTCTTTCTAAGAAAATAAATCCACGTGTTCCTTGAGAAATCATTTATGAATGAAACATAATACATAGATTTACCTAGTGATGTAAAATGCACATGTCCAAACACATCACTGTGTATCAAATCTAAGATCCCCTTTGCTCTTGTAGCACCATACAGGAATCTTACTCGATTATGTTTACCATACATGAAATTTTCACATAAATAAAACTTGAGAGTGCAATTAGAAATACCTTCAACCATACCTTTACCGTGCAGTGTTCGAAGGCCCTTTTCTCCAATATGCCCCAGTCTTTGATGCCACAACATGGTCTTCTTTCTAGAGACAATATTGGTCTTGTCTTCTCTATTTCTCTGGTCAGGGACAACACAACTGTTACACCCATTAGTCTAAGTGCTTCCCAACAACTTGTACATAGTTCCACACTAAACTCCTCTCATCAACACCATTTCTTCTCTTACCATTTTGCAAGTGCCCTTTCCCAATACATTTTCCACACTTGCATTATCTGACTTGCTTACAGATATTAGGCTCCTGGATAGTTTTGGAATGTGCACAACCCCAAGGATAGTTCTAATACTTCCATATTTTAGCAACAAATCAATCTTTCCATGTCCCATGATTTTGGCTATCGAGTCATCTCCTAGGAATACATCACCACCATCATATTTTTCATATTCACAGAACCACTCCATGTGAGGAGTCATATGATATGATGCACCTAATTTGATAAACCATACACCATGGTCTGCATGTATACCTGTAGATTCTAGGTAAACATCACCTCCTTCTTTAGTGAAGGTTTTCGCCTCTGTGGAAGAGGCATTATCAGAGCCCTTTGGTTTATTAACCTTCTTAGACTTGTAATATTTCTTATAATGCCCTGCTTTACCACACTTCCAACATTTCCTCAAAAATTTTCCTGGAGACTTAGATATACCTTTAGATTTAGATCTCCCCCCTGAAGACTTACCAAGATTGTTGTGTTGGGTACGACCTCTTACAAATAAAGCATATGTGCTCTGACCATCCATGCTTTTGTGCCTCATCTCTTCAGATAACAAGGATGCAACTACATCCGCATACTTCAATGTAGATTGAGTGGTACTACCAATTGCTACAACTAGATTATCCCAAGAGTCTGGCAAAGAACACAACAAAGTAATACAATTATCTTCTTTTGCAATTGTAATATTAACAGAGACAAGTTGACTTACCGGAGTATTGAAGGCATTTAGATGTTCTGTCACATAATCTCCATCTTCTATCCTAAGATGATACAACTTATTTTGAAGAAACAACTTGTTTACCGGGGACTTTGATTGATACAAATTCCCTAAATTATCCTATAGTTCCTTGGATGTAGATTCTCCTGAGGCATTCAACAACACTGAATCTACCAGGTAGAGTCGAATAGTACTCCTTGCTCTTCTATCCAAGTTCTCCCAATGTTCCTTCGACATACCAGTAGGTTGTGTACTAGTAGTTTGTGTACCAGAAGATTTTGTACCAGTAGACTGTGTGCCAGTAGACTGCATACTAGTAGGCTGTGTACCAGGATCCACAACGATCCATTATTCTTTGTCTACAAAAAGGTCCTCCATCTTGAGCTTCCATAGCTCAATTTTTTTACCGTTGAACTTCTCTATCTTGATTCTAGAAGAGCTCGCCATTCCTCTTTCTACACTCGAATCACCACTGCAAAAGATCCCAATGAACCCAAATTTATCACAAACCCAAGATAAACATGATCTATAAAGACCGAGCCAAACCCTCAACAACAAAGTTGTCCCCCTAAAGTAAAAAATGGCTCTGATATCACATGTAAGTTTTAAACCTATGAAGTAAAGAAATGCATACACATTCTTAAGCAAAACACAAATTAATCAATGGCTCATACACATAGTACACAAAGATTTACGCTGGAAACCCTTAGCCGGGATAAAACCAACCTTCCTTGGTGCCACACCTTTCAACTCTTCATTATATTAATTTCACCATTCACAATACAATATATACAATATTTTAGGTATTATGTAGCTACCAAAACCTTAATCCCTTCATCCATAATTAATTTAGAAAACTGATAAAAATAGCAAAGTCCGCTAAAATAGCAAAAACAAAAAAAATTTAATAATTTCGGGACGTTTCCTCGGAGCCGAACGCTGCACATAACTAGGGGGGGGCAATCCTTACCTCCTGGGACCCCCCCAAGAAAGTGCACGATGCACACGACACAAAGGGTGAAGGAAGTTGGGATCGTCAGATGTAGTTGTCAAGTCTGACGCGCCCACACACACACATGTAAAGAATATAACACATACCCAACACTGACGTCACTTGTAATGTTGTCGACATCATCCTATACAAACCTGCTCCAACGTAGAAAACCTTGCATGGATGTACGTGATTCACCTTACTGCAACCCATGTACATACATGACTGTTCCCACTACAACTAGTGTATACATGATTCACCTTCATACAACCCGCGTACATATGGGACTGTGCTCTCTGCAACCCATGTACATACACGATTCCTCCCAATGCAATCCATGTACAAGTAAGAAAAACTTGTACAAACACCTCTGTACATTTCACTCTCAGAGGCTTCCTCTATTTTAGGCTAGATTTGCCACCCTTGCAGAATTTCCCTTTGCTAAAATCACCAAGCCTCCTATCACAAGTGTGGACTCACTTATGCTAACTCCATCCTTGCCACAATATGAAATGTCACAATGACTTCTCTCTTTTATATACAAGTCTAATGAGTGATTTTAGGATCCCTTCCTAAACTCAACAATTAGTTAGAATAATTTATTCCTCTTTGCGGTTGTGACACCCCATCACAATCCAACAAAGCCCATCAACTTTCCCATGAGGCCCTAACCTCATTCCAAGGAAAATTTCACTGAAATGAAGGGCTAATATGGTGCCAACGGGGATTCCCACATACCTGACACCTTGGCCTCCTATGGGAATACCTTCCGAAGCTACAAAATCAACAACTCAATTCAAAAGAATTGTCACCCACAACTTCAGTGATGGTGTAAGGCCCATATCGAAGTGGTCTAAGATTCTTATGGGGGCTTGTGATGTACTCTTTCTACACATGAAACCACACCTTGTAACCAACTTGAAACTTGTGAAAAGCTCAATGATGGTGATGCCATTTTTTATACTTGGCATTGGCCTTCTCCAAGATATCATGAACTTGTTCTTGGAGGTAATGGATTTGTTCACTGAATTTGGCTGGTATGTTTGCCTCGGTCTGAGTGTGGGAAGACTCTATCGAGGAAGTTGGAATGGGAAGAGCTACATCAATGGGGGCCAATGGCTAGAACCCTAAGCATACCTAAAAAGGGTTGTTTCCAATAGAGTTGTGCAAGGGTATGTTATAGCTATGCTGAACATATGGGAGGCTCTCATCCCATGTATGTCGATGCTTGGAGTTGTACATGCACATGATATACACAATTATCCTGCTGACCACCTCTATTTGTCCATTTGTTTGGGGATGAAAAACAGTTGATTTGGTTAACTTAGTGTACATCAAAGACCATAGGCTGGACCAAAAGGTGTTGAGGAACATATTGTCCCTATTTGAAATGATGGTCTGTGGAAACCCAAAATGAACCCAAACATGAAAAAAGAAGAGTTCAATAATGGCGTCGACTGTGTTACTCTTTTTATAGGTGTCAGAATGGCCATCTTAACGAACTGATTGATGACCACAAAAACACAATCGTGACCATGTTTAGTGGAGGGAAACCCTTACATGTAATCCATGAAGACAGACTCCCAAGTTTTGTCTGGTGCAAGGAGAGGAATGTACAACCTTTGATTCTTGATGGACAACTTAGCGATGTCACAAGCAATGCATGACTTGATGTATTGGTTGATTCCATGTCGAAGCTTGGGCTAGTATTAATGCTTCTAAAGTACTGCTACTGTCTTCTCTACCGTGAAGTGCCCTGCCACTTCACTGTAATGTGCCTCCCAAATTAGCTTTGCATGCTCGATAGTAGGAATACAAAGATGGCCAAGATAACACAAGAGCACATCCTAGAGGTGAAAGTCTAGAACTTGTTTCCTGACACTCGGGGTCTGATAAGTAGCAACAAATTCATAGTCATTGCTATATAATTATGGCCACCCAGAGGTCTCATTCCCATAGGAGGTAAGAACTATGGCAGGGGCCACAATCTGGGATCGACCGAGGGAGTTAACAACATGGTTGGTGTTTCCCTTCTTGTATTTAATATTTAGGTGGAATTTTTGTAGGCATGTGGACCATGTCTGATGGCTATCATTCTGTAGCTTTCCTTGTGTTTGCATGAATTGTGGAGGCTTGTGATCAATGTGGATGACTGTTTCCTTGCCTAGAATGTAATGCTTCCACTGCCGACATGCTTGCAAAATGGAGTACATCTCTTAATCATAAGTAGGATTCCCATGAACAACATCATACAATTTTTCACTATGATAGGAAACCAAATGTCTCTATTGAGTGAGGATGACACCGATAGCATAGTCAGAGGCATTTGTCTCGATCTCAAATGGTTGTTGTAGATCTAGCAATGTGAGGACTAGTACAGAACAAAGACGCCATTTTAGATCCTGGATTTTTTTTTGCTACGATTAAGACCAAGTAACCTTGGCTTTAGCTCCCCCCTTGGTCACTTGACTTAAGGGCCAAGCGATATGAGAGAAATGCAACACGAACATGTGGTAGAAGTTGGCGAGGCCCAAGAAGTTACAAAGTTTTGTTAGAGTCATTAGGACTAGCCAATTGTGAATTCCTTGGATCTTGGTTGGGTCCATGATGTTAGTGTTTGTAGATAGGACAAGTATTTCCGCAAGGGTGTCTACTTGTGGAAATAGTCATTAAATGTATCCTGTACCTTTCTTAGAGTTCACTTTATTAATTTATTAACAAAGTGAATTTCTTTTATCAAAGTGACTTTTAATTAAAAAATTGGCTAATCTAAAGTCACTTAACGATTTAATTAAAGGAGATTTGTTGATCTCACAATCTAATCTTGATCGTTGAGATCAGGTAAATCGCTCAAGTCAAAAATACAAAAGACAGAGAGGGTAAAGGAAAAAGACACGAGAGAAATCATTTTCACAAGTCACGTGAATTGAAGGAGAGAAAAATCAGATTTGATTTTTCAGCATTGGCGAGAAAGAGGAAATATGTCGCATGCATACAAAATTAGGGTCACTTGCATCCCAAGGTAGCATACAACATATCCACAAGAACAAATCATGATGTTGGTTGCATGTGCGAGCAATAGGTCACATTTATTATAGCAAGATGCACATATTTTGCTTCATTTATTATAGTAGGTACAGATTTGTACAATTCTGTACAGATCTGTACAAACAGCCTCAACCATTGGCAACATGCAAATCGAGGTGTTGTGGTGTAAGAAGTTTGCAGATTTGGATTTGTGATTTTTATTTCTTAGAGCCATTTTCCTTGTGAGGGGAGCTCTTGTAAGTTCCAAAGTTATTTGAATGAAGAACTGATTTGGAAGAGTAGAAATATTTGTGTATCGTGTGAGATTGCTCTTCTCGTTTTCCGCTCCATGCAAGAGTTAATAATTTCAGTAAAGTAATTAGATCTGATCTGTTTACTTAGTTAGCTGATTTTATAAAAAATTAACACATGCATCCCATGGTCATTCACAATGTATCCTAAGTATCGGATTCTCTGCATGCCTAATGAGCATTTCTCCAGGTTGGCGTATAAACTTGTGTTGTCGCAGGGTGCTCAAGACATGTTGAATGTCCTACAAGTGCTCTACCAAGGAGATCTGGACAAAGATGAGGACTTCGTACAAATATAACACCACAAAATATTTTGTGAGCGACTGCAAGATATCATCCATCATCCTCATGAATGTTGTCGGTGCATTAGTCAATCCAAAAGGCATGGCCAACCAATCAAAGAGGCCTTCTTTATTTTTGAAGATTGTCTTCCATACTTCAGTTGATTCTATTGGAACTTGGTGATAGTTGAACTTCAAATTGAACTTTCCAAAGAACTTGGAACTCTTGAGTTGATCAAGAAGATTGTCAATTTGGGGGATCATGTATCGATTCTTGACAATGGTTTTATTCAGGGATCTATAATCAATACAAAGCCGCCACATTCGATCCTTCTTTTTGACCCACACAATTGGGCTCCTACAAGGTGAGGAGCTTCGTCGAATGTGGCCCTTACAAATGAGCTCATGAATTAAACACTTTATTTCATCGTTCTCCAAAAGGGAGCATCTGTATATTGGACCATTGGGAAAGGAATCACCAAGTATCAGATCAATGGAATGTTTGACCTGACAGTGCATAGGCACCCCTATAGGTGAAACAAATAGGTCTCTGTATTCCTCAACAAGATTATCCACTTGTTTCTACTGTGAAGAGAGACCCTGTGTGGAAATTGTGGTGGTCGTAGTGACCTTTCATTCCCCTTTTGACCGAACCATGAAGAGGACAAACTTCGTAGTCTTTGATATTACTTTTCAGAATTGTTTTTTCGAGATCAATGAAATCACAATAGTTAAAACTACCTCAGGTACTCTGTAGGGATGACCCCCCAGAGTGATAATGGCACTATGGGGTTGAGACTCATAAACAACATGAAGTTTTCACATATAAGGTGTTCTTAAAAAAACATCACAAACTTCAAATGGGGAAACATCACACAATACCTCATCCTTGAAGGGTCTAATGTCATAGGACATGTGGCATTGTTGGTTGACGCGAAGGTGTCGTCCTTGGCTCAACCAATTGATGGTGTATGGTTGGGGCTATGGCATCCTTGATGGCTTCAATCTCTTGATGACCTTAGTCGAGATCATGTTCTTCTGGCTGCCGTTGTCAACAATGAAATGCAGTGGGTTCCCTTCACCCATATATATGAATGGAAGAGGCACTCCTCTTCCTCAAGCTCCTTTGACTTGTTTCATTGAAGCTTTGCGGTTGGGATGGTAACACTAGGTTTTTCACCGATGATCAACTTACCCGTATCTTTTTTCAAATCAAAGTCAGAGTTGGGGTCCGAAATTTTTTCTTTTATCTTGGACAATAATGATTGTTTTGAGTGGCATTTATCAGTGTTGTGTTGGGGGATTTTGTGGAACTCACAACATTTTTCAGTGTCCTTCTTTGTCTTCTTGTTACCCTTCTTTGCATGCAGGTTGGACTGGTTGTATTTAGGTTTTCCTTCCTTTCTATGTCCCTTTTTCTGTGAGTTAGGGCCACCTTAGACATACTTATGTTTTTGTGGATTTGTAGACCCAAACTCCTACTTATTCCACTGCTTAAATTTCTTCTTGATTTTGACAACAAATCGATAAGTGACTCCCAATGAGGAGATGTTAAGAATTACATCTATGTTTGGATGTACCTATGTAGGCCACTGTGGTACTTTAGAACTAGGTGTCGATCAGAGTCTTTGATACCCAAATTTGAGTGTAAGGTATGAAAGATGTTAATGTACTCTGACATCGTCTAGTCTCTTTCCTAATGCAAAGTTGTCCATCTCGTGTTATGGTCATCATAGTTTCCAACACGGTACAACTTCTCCTTCAGGGCATCTGCAAAGGCTGACCAAGTGGGTCTTGTCTCGAATGAGATTGAATCATCTTCGTTATGTCTCTCCCAGTAACATTCCCAACAATCTTTGACACGGGGGAGGGATTTAAGGAGAGCGAAGGTGATAGTTTCAGTGTTATTTTTTTTTGAATAGAGTAATACCCTTCTAATAGGTTCAACAATTTCTCTAAATCATCTGCAACTTTGTGGCCTTCAAATAATAGGATATCAAAGTTAACTTGTACATTGAAGGGTGTCGCACCTATGAAATGGTTGCTTGTTGAAGGTGCCTCACCTACCGTCTATAGTCATCGAAGGATCTAGGCAAAGTTATCCATTATTTCGTTCCGATGTTTCCCGAGGGCTTCCTTGAGAAACATTTTGAGAGGATATCCTACTTCACCATCTCTCTTTTCTTACACCATGTGATGTTTCTTGGGCTAACGAGAACAATCATCCTTAAGTGAAGCTAGCTCGAGACCCAACTCTCTATACCCCGACCTCGTTAGGGACATGCACCGAGAAATAATGAGTAGACTTATCTGATACCACTTATCTAGATTATATTGAGAACAAAATGAGATACAAAATAAAACATAGTAGAGACCACAAAAATACAGTGAAATCCAACTTTTGTGAATGAATGAAATAATAGAATAATGTAGAACATAAACTAAGTATAATGGTGGTAGCTTATCTCTGAAGAGAAAGAGATGTTGGCTACACTCATTCATAGAAAGATATTACAACGGGCTACAAGAATGGCCTTTTAACATAAAGAAAGAACCCTAAAGGCCCAAAACCCTAATCATAGGAGGTGAAGCGCGAAAAGGTTTGTAGGCCTCAAGGTGGTTAGTTAATGTATCAAGTTCTCGGGGTCATAACATTTGCATACAATATCCATTTGGGGCATTTAGTATCTCATTGGAAAGATATAATCGAGAATTGCAACTATTGGCAGGGCCCAAGCATTACATGGAAACCCTAGGCCCTCCAAATGCTACAAAATCAATGTTAAGGGCCTCAAAACGACTGTAAAAGTTTAGGACCCAAAAATCATAAGAAAAAACAACCAGATGGAGAATTATGATCAGTAAGTGGAAGAGGTGGGTGGCCACTTATATCCACCTGGATCAATGCCCTGATGAACAGATGGAAGAGATAAATATAGGATTAGCTACTAAGAGAGATGAAAGAGAAACCAATGAAGCCAAAAGGATGGAAGAAATCAAGTTGAAAGAAGAAGAAGAATTGGATATTATTCAGGATGAACAAGCGAGGCTAGAACAAGAGAAAGAACTTTAGAGGAAAATGGAAGAGGATTTGAGAAGAAAATGAAAATAAGATGGTGCTAAATAAGAATTGGAAACGAGGAGGAAGGTTGCTAAAGCAGAACAAAGAGAGAAATATTTGCAAGAAGCTAAGAAGAAACAATGGGAGAAAGAGGAATTAGAAAGGAAGTTGGCAGAAGAGAAGGCTCAAGGAGAAGAAGAGACCATGAAGAAAGAAGAAGAACGACAATGTTAGATTGTTGAGGAAAAAAAAAACAAGCTTAGGAAAAGCTAGAATTTCAAGTAGAGAGGCAAGAAGAAGAAGAAGCAGAAAAATAGAGGTTATTGCAAGAGGAAGCTAGAAAGGAATATGGTAATGTTGGGAGTAGAATAGATCAAATATGAGAAAAATGATCAAATCAATAGTCTACCGAGCTACCCAGTGAAGTCATTGATTTGACCGAGGATGAGCGAGATGCCCATAAATAAGATGATAAGGACAAGGACGATGCTTCTAAGTTAGCTACTCAGGTTGAAGAGGTTGCTCCTAAAGCAACTGATTAGGTTCAAAAGCTAGAAAAGGAGAAAGTAGTTGCCAAGGGAAAAGAATAAGAAATGGGGAAGTTTTAAACTCGAGAAGTCTCTAAAATATTATATCATCGGGTGACTAGCCAATTCCAAATCCCTTGGAGTTAGTTGTTGGTTGCCTATAATTTCCGAAGACAAGCCATTATCAAAAGAACACAAAAGAGGAGGGTAGATGCAGATTGTGATGTGTTATGGACTACATAAGAAACTCTTACGTACCTTAAAAGAGAAAAAAACAATGATTTGATCTTTTACGGAGTAGAGATTTCAGATGCTACTATTGACAAATCCAAAGCTGATGAGAGAAGTGGAGAGCACGAAGAGATAAATTGCATTCCTAGAAAACCAAGTAAACTACTATAAAGAATCTCAAGATACTATTATTAAATTCATAAACGACGTTTTGGATGAGGATAGGAAAAATGATTAGGTTAAGAAGGATTTTATAACCAAGGTGATAGAGCTTCAAGAAGAAATTCTATAGTTTTCATTATTGCATAAATAAATTCAAAGGTGAATGAGAATCAAGTTAAGGCACACTATCAAATTGATTACATCAAGTAAATTTAGAAAGCTCATGGAGAAGAAGATCATGGCATGATGCTTCTAACCGAGGAGGGATTACCTAGAATACAAAGGCCAGTAAACTATTGGGGAGAATTGGCCGAGGTGTCACATAACCAACTTAGAAATAAGTGGTATAACATAAGAGGTATAACTTTGCTAGAGCACGACCATGTTCAAAAATATCTTATTGGTGAAGTTATGACAACAACTAGACTGGAGTCAACAATTCTTAAATTACAAAAATACATTAAGTGTTTCATGCATGAAAATGAAAGTCTTAGTTTACTGATGGATCAACACATGTTCCTTCCCTTGCATATATGTGAAGAACTGTTTGAGTAGTAGGAAATATATGATGTTGAACATGACTCGTTGAATTTCCCAATCAACTAGAGTCATAGTGGCATGCAAGATTTTTTGGTTTATACTATTTTTAATATGCAATTTTCTTATAAATAAAAGGATCGACCTCTAGGAAAGGATCTTTTTGGCTCTGAGGCAATTTTGTAAGGATTGTAGTAGCGAATTACTTCAAAACTTAATTTATAAAATCTATTTGGAGTCGAGACATTTTGGTTTTCTGAATTTCTATGTATTCATTCATTATTGTGCATTATTTTTCTATAGGTTTAATGTCATGGGATTCTAGCAAGAATTTTAATACCATTAAGTTATCTTATATGGTTGAATGAGTTACTGGATATTCTCAGTGAAGGCTATTTGTTTTATTATAATATTCTTATATTTCATTATATTGTATATGAAATACCATGGAATTATTTATGAGTGTTTCTGCTATTTTAGTTTTACTCCTTCATGCAATTAAATAGTTTGTGTTTCCTGAATATTATCTAGTAGTAATAAGTTCTTTGTAGAATTATTTATTAAGGAATTAAAAGCTATAGATAGTCTTCATTGATTATTTCTAGAGGTTACCCTCGGTGATAGATTTCTTCAAACTCATTATATTAATTGATTTCATGCATTAATTCTTATAAAACTATAAAACATAAAAAGAATATAAAGAAACTTTGAAACGACCTTTAAATCCCATCGAACAATTGTTGGACCATTAACCCAGAGGATTATTCTATACAAAATAGGGAAGAGTCTAATTGGGCCTCATCCTTTAGTTTAATCTCTATTGTACATAATTGGGAATCTAGCCCCCTCACCACATTGTAAATATAGAAGAAGAGTTTAATGTCGATGGAGAAACCAATGAATATGATCCGTAAACTATTGTGGATATTCCAATAGAGCAATTCGTCACAACATATCTAATAAAATACTGAAATCCTTACTATTAAGGTTATTTTTCCTTGGACCTCCAGAATGTTTAGTTATTGATTTTCTGCTTATGCATGAAATAGATAAAAAGTGAAAAATAGAAAACTGTAAAATACAATCACACCATCCAGAAATAAACAAAAGATATAACCTGAGAAACCCAATATGGGTGAAAACCCATCTAGAAAGTGAGGCTGCTCTACTCTCTTTTATCTGTATCGAAATGATGCAGGTACAAAGAAAGAGGCACTCTTTGTGGAGTCTTGTAACACCCTGTTTCCCCCAGTTTGTAAAAATAACTATACTGGCCAAGAACTATGGCAAAACAAAAAATGTGAATGTGTGATGTGAATGGACCTTGTGAAAAAGGTCGATGAATATGAATAATATTATGAATATATGTTGCAGGACTGCTGAGAGAGGATATGATGAAAAAGAGACCATGATGGTTGGAGAAAGGTGGTGGAAGGCACCTGGAATGGTGGCATTAAATTCCACCGAAACCAATACCGTATTTGGACTTCACTGGCCCGAAGAATGAAGAGCAACTTGTTGGTCCCGAATTAAATGACTCACCAGGATTGGTAGGTAAATGGCTCCTCATGAGTAATGAGGGATGGGGGGGTGAACCGCCCATCCGTAGAGCCGTCAGGCCTGACCAATGCGAGGGAAATAATGCCACACGCAACCTCGCAAGAGGAAAAGGTGTGAGGGAGAAGCGATAAAGGGGGTAGACGCGAGGGGAGGAAGAGAACTCTGGAAAACACAGAGTGAGTGACAACAGAGAAGGGGGACAATAACCCTCATTCTCGGTCACTGGAAAACAGAGATGCAGTCTCGCAACATCGTGGTCTCAGCTCGGAGGTGGCTAGTGGTAAATCCTATCGGAGTCACTGAGCCTACGGTTGGGTGGAAACGAGCACCCCTCTCAGCAGTTGCATCACCTTTGGTGTTATTTCTGATAAGTGTTATTTGAAGTTAATGCCATAATCGCATGTTCAGTTTTATGTGCTTGTAAATAGTTCTGAATAGAAGTGTTTACCTAACGTTTGATTTGATAGAATGGATTCCTGTGTATGCTTACATGCCATAGTTGTTTTCTTCACAAATGATTAAGTCAGGGACATGAGTTCGCTAAACCGAGAATCGTCTTATTTTCTTATTTTCTTGTAATATTCTGGGAAGGCCCCTTGAGATTACTCTTCTCCGAGAATTACCCCATAAACCTTGTAACCGTACTGAACCTTATCAGAGGCTCGATTAAGATCAGGGATAATTGCTCGAGAACCATTTGAGGGTTCATGCAATCTGGGTCTGGAACCCTTATGCAAGAAAGAGTAGCTTTCTAAGGTCTCAGGGTCATGGGAGCCTGAAGCTCTGAGAGTTTGAACTTTGTGATTCAAGCTCAGAAGGGATAGTGAGTTCGAATATAGAAGGAAAATACCCTATCGCTTGGTAAATGAATGATCGAAATCATTTCGAGAATACCCCAAGACTGTCAACACCGATGGATCTAGAGAAGGAGCGTAGGCGTTAAAACCTCGCCTTTTCAGCCTTCGCAAATAGCGATGGGATCCTGGACCGTAGATCCCAGGGACTCATCAGAGCTCTAAAAGCTGTCAATCTTAACCTTTACTTAGGCGGGAGAGTGAACTCGACTACATCTCGAAAGTCCCAAAGACATCGGGACCCTCCATGTTGGAGGATAGGTGGCAGAGATATGACATCTCGATATTTCGCGTATCGGGGATTTGTGAGTTTGGAGGTGGAAGACCAAGCTCTTGGAGTCACAAATTCCCAAGTCACGAGATCGCAATGTGATCTGGGCCATTGATCAAAGAGGAAGGACAGTCGTGGGATCTGACGTCTCGATATTTCGCATATCGGGGATTCGTGAATTTGGAGGTGGAAGACCAGGCACTTGGAGTCACAAAGTCTTGAGTCACGAGATCGTGATGTGATCTGGGCCGTTGATCAAAGAGGAAGGACAACCATGGGATTTGACGTCTCGATATTTTACGTATCGAGGATTCGTGAGTTTGGAGGTGGAAGACCAGGCTCTTGGAGTCATGAAGTCCTGAGTTGCGAGATCGCGATGTGATCTGGGCTGTTGATCAAAGAGGAAGGACAGCCGTGGGATCTGATGTCTCTATACTTCGCGTATCGGGGATTCGTGAGTTTGGAGGTGGAAGACCAGGCTCTTGGAGTCACGAAGTCCCGAGTTGCGAGATCGCGATGTGATCTAGGCCGTTGATCAAAGAGGAAGGAAAGCCATGGGATCTGACCATTTCACGTATCGGGGGTTCGTGAGTTTGGAGGTGGAATACCAAACCCTTGGAGTCGCAAAGTTCTGAATAGAGAGAAGTAGGAACAACCATTGAGCCAGGACTTCCTCGCCATATCGCATATCGGGGTCTTGGAGGTTGAGGGGAATTAGTTTCGACTGTAGAAGTCCCAAGCTTGCGAGTTGCGAGAGATTATGCAACACGTGGCACGTCCGCTTGGTGGGACCCACGTGGTTGACAGGTGGTGTGATGATAAGATGCCCAGAGAAAGGGAGAAGTGGTGATAGGTGGTGGACACGTGTCGTTTGAAATGGGAGTCAACATCCTGTTGACCTCTCATACTTCGGGTTCTCGTAAGAAAGGAGCACAAAGGCCCAACAACTCAAGTTGCGAAGTTGTGAGTTCCGAGAAGCTCGGAAGGAGTCCAACCTTCTCTGACATTCTTATCTCGGGGTTTTATAAAAGAAGGGCCCCGAGGTTCAACCTTTCAACTCGCGAACTTGCAAGTTGCGAGCAAGGCTAGTAGTTATCCCTAGCTAGTGGTCATGCATGGAGAGCGCTAATAAGGAGGGGCCATACCATATCGAAATCTCGGGTATCGACGATTGGTGAAGAAAATTAGAGGGTCTTCGACTCACGACTCGCGAGGTCACGAGTTGTGAAAGGCGCTTGCATTTAGGTGCGTATGTGGTCCTATCGAGATAGGGACTAAAGAAAGGGAGCTAGTGCTTTGTTGTTAAGCGGTGGGTAGATCTGGACGACCATAATCTACGCGCCCAGATCTACGGCCAGGGTTTCATTCCGGAGCCCCCTCGCCATTATACCTTTAAGATTGGACTGACTTGTATCGTTGAGTCGCGAAACATGAAAAAATGCTTGGCTTGTTTGGCCTCTGGTCTTAAACCACAATCACAGGGAGGTGAACAGGAAAGAACTAGCCTGTGCTAGGCCCCCGTAGGACTTCGGGGATTCTGCCCCTTGAGGAAAAGTGAAAAATTTACTATGCCGTAGGAGGTGTGTGACAAATTGGTATCAGAGCATGGTTACAACACTTGGCCTGCTTGGGCTTATGAACGAGTTGCGCAGAAGCTCCGATCGGAACACTCTTAAAAAGAGTAACCCTCTGTCTTAACCTTCTTAATCAAAAGATGAAGTTAAGAATGAAAAACCCCTATTGTGTGTGTGTACATGTGAAAATATGAATTGTGTACTAGTTATAAATAAATATAAATATTGACTAACAACCAGCGTTTTCCTTTTGCACACAAGCGGAAGTTAAACCGTGGGAAATTATCAACGCATAGTATGGTGACTCACCATGAAGTGGGAGAAGGCTCCCACAATAGAGATGAAGAGTCTGACAAAAGGAGGGCAGTAGGGACCCCTCCATATCTAGCCGAGACTGTGAGGAGTCTCATGGTAGAATTACAAAGCTGCAAGGCTGACAATGAAAGGATGATGAAAGAACAAGAAAAGCAAACAGAAATTAACGCAGTTTTATTGCAGAGTTTATCCGATCTACAAAGAAAAATGTAGCATGAATCTGAAACTCAGAAACATGGTCATATCAGTGGCCAAACTGAGAGGAGCACCTCAAAAAGGGTCCACCCGAGAGGTAAAGGACCAGTGCCAAGTGATTCCTCTGAGAAGGAAGCTGGTGATTCAGAAGGCTCTTCTAGCAGCAGAACTAGTTCCTATTCCTGAAAGAAACAGAAGAAGCAAAAGCCTTCCAAAGGTCGAAAATTCAAAGAATTCAGAAAGGCCAAACCACCCTCCTTCGATGATGAAATAAATAAGGGAGAGGAAGTAGAGGCCTGGCTGCTTGGACTAAAGAAGTATTTCAGAGTCCATGACTTTTCAGAAAATATGAAGGCCCGAGTGGCCACCTTCAACTTGAACGGAAAGGCCTCCATTTGGTGGGAAGACCTTAAGAATGTGAAAGGGGTTCGCGAAGAGGACCTGTCCTGGGAACGATTTGAGAAATACTTCCGGAAGAAGTATCTGTCGGAAAAATATTTCAACGAAAAGACTAAAGAGTTTTATGAACTCAAACTGGGACAACTTACTATAGAACAATATGTCAACAAATTCCTCGATTTGTTGAGGTATGTACCCTATATCAAGGCGAAAAAGGCAAAGGTGCAACGCTTCATCAATGGATTACCTAAGGACTATGGGAATAGAATTGAATTTGATGAGCCAAAGACTCTAGAAGGCACTATTCGAAAGGCAACCTATTGTCATGAACAGTTTGGGCATCGAGTAGAACCTCGCAAAGGATGGAAATAGAAGAATAGTTCAAGATTTCAGAAAAAGTGAATTAAATCCCCAGAATTTAAGAACTACAAGAAGAACCCAAGAACGAACTTTCTAGCTCAGAGTATGCACTAGCAGATTTTTCCCTCCTTGAGCGGAAATAAAACTTCTGGACCCATATCAGTGAAGACTGATAACCCAAAAAGAGAACCTTTGAAATGCTGGGGTTGCAGAGAAGAACATCTCCTGAGAGACTGCCCACACCGACAACATAATAGTCAGAGAATTTATAACATACAAGAAGCTACTACCATCAATTATGTGGCCAGGAGTGTGCCACAAATTTATGCAGCCTTGGACAATAACCAAGCCGATCACCAAGCTTCAATAGTCGAAATAGAAGGTATGATTTTCAATCATTTAGTGTCTATTCTGATTGACCTTGGTTAAAATTTGAGTTATGTAGCCCCTAAGGCTGTAGATAAGTGTAAACTACAACCACAAAAACATACCAAGCCATGGTTGGTAACGTTAGCCACTGGCACCAAAAGGAGGATAGCAGAAGTCATACCAGCCTACCAATTAATGTTGGGTGAATTCCCCACCCAAGCAACCCTTAACATATTACCCCTGGGATCATATGATCTGTTGATTGGTATGGATTGGCTAGCTGCCCATAAAGACAGATTGGACTGTTACCATAAGACCTTAGAATGTGTAAGTAAGGAAGGGAAGAGGATAACCCTTCAAGGGATCCAAAAACCTGTCTCGGTGAGACAAATATTAGCTCTGCAAATGAGAAAGTATTGCCGGAAGGGATGTCCCCTATATGCAATACAGGTGTTGAAAACAATTGAAGGTGACAAACCAAGCCCTGGCGATCACCCTATCCTGAGAGAATACAAAGATGTGTTTTCAGAAGAGGTACCGGGTCTACCTCCGAGAAGGGACATAGACTTCTCGATAGAGCTTGCACTGGGAGCGGTGCCGGTGTCTAGGACACCCTACCGGATGAGCACACCTGAGTTAGTTGAACTCAAGTTGTAATTAAAAGAAATGATGGATAAGGGATATATTCGGCCCAGCGTGTCTCCATGGGGAGCACCAGTCCTGTTTGTGAAAAAGAAGGACGATACCCTTAGAATGTGTATAGATTATAGGCAACTCAATAATGTAACCATAAAGAACAAGTACCCCTTGCCCATGATCGATGACCTGTTCGATCAATTGGGGGGTGTGTCTATTTTCTCAAAGATTGATTTGAGGTTGGGATACCATCAAGTCCGAATCAAGGGTGAAGACGTTCATAAAATTGCCTTCCGAACGAGGTATGGTCACTATGAGTTTGTGGTAGTGCCATTTGGGTTAACCAATTCCCCTGCCACTTTTATGTGCTTGATGAACAATGTACTCAACAAGTTCCTAGACAAATTTGTGCTTGTTTTTATTGACGATATATTAATTTACTCCAAGAACAGAAAAGAGCATGATGAACATCTTAAACTTGTGCTGCAAGTGCTAAGAGAACATCAACTCTATGCCAAATTCAACAAATGTGAATTCTTCAAGAAACAAATACATTACTTAGGCCATGTTCTCTCTGAAGAAGGAGTAGCGATAGACCTGGATAAAATCAGGTCTATTATGGAATGGCCTACCCCAACGGATGTTTCAGACATCAGATCCTTTATGGGATTAGCAAGATACTATAGGAGATTTATAAAAGGATTCTCCAAGATTAGTTGTCGAATCACTGCCCTCTAGATGAAGGGGACAAAATTCCTGTGGACACAGAAATGTGAAGAAAGATTTCAAACACTGAAACATCTACTGACCCATGCACCCGTGTTGAAAATCGTCGATCCAGAAGCTGACTTCCGCGTGTGCACAAATGCCTGTAAGGAAGGGCTCGGAGGAGTCCTTATGCAGGGAGGAAGTGTGATTTGCTATGAATCCCAAAAATTGAATGAGCACAAAGTCAATTATGTGACCCATGATCTAAAGCTGGCTGCCATAGTGCATGCCATAAAAATGTGGAGGCATTACCTCCT
>CBVK0103483878.1:0-25413 GCA_900067695.1 Picea abies | reverse complement strand
TTGGGTGTTGCAAAGAAAATTCTTGGTATGAGAATAAAAAGAGACATGAAAAATCACAAATTGACTTTGTCTCATGGTGAGTACATAGAGAAGGTGTTGGAGAGGTTTAGAATGAAAAACTAGTTAGTACACCTTTGGCCAGCCATTTCAAATTAACCAAGGAAATGTGTCCCAAGACATAGGAGGAGATAGAATACATGTCCAGGGTCCCTTATTCATCAGTAGTTGGTAGCTTTATGTATGTGATGGTTTTCACAAGACCAAATATTGCACATGCAGTGGGAGTTGTGAGTACGTATATGAAAAATCCAGGTAAAGAACATTGGGAGGCAGTAAAGTGGATTCTCGTGTATTTGAAAGGTACTGCTACTCATGCATTATGTTTTGGAGGTTCATACATTGTTCTACAGTGACATGTTGATTCATATGTGGCAGGTGATAAAGATAGTAGGAGGAGCACCACAGGGTATGTTTTTACTGTAGGAGGAACAACAGTGAGTTGGATTTCAAAACTGCAAAAGGTTGTTGCACTTTCAACAATAGAGGTAGAGTATGTTGTTGCTACAGAGGCTAGTAAAGAGATGATTTGGTTACATAGGTTTATGGAGGAAATGGGAAAGAAGTGAGAGAATAGAAGGTTGTACTGTGATAGTGAGAGTGCCATTCATCTTGCAAAGAACTCAACCTTCCATTCGAAGACTAAGCATATACATCTTAGGTACCATTTTATATGATTCATCTTGGAAGATGGACATTTGAAGTTGGAAAAGATACACACTAGCCAGAATCCTACAGACATGCTAACAAAGGGAGTAAAAAGGGATAAACTGAGTTCCTGCTTAGTTTTATTTGGTCTTTAAGCATGAAGGTGAAGATAAGAAATTTTACAGGTCTAACGTGGAGTATAGTCCAACAAGTACAACAGCAGTGGAGTTTTTGTGATCAGTCTCCAAGTGGGAGATTACTGGTTTTGGAGCCTGATTATCTTCCTGTTTCATAGATATTTGTTTTCATCTGTGTTTATACCCCATGAAGACTGTACACCCCTCCAGGCAGGGCTTGCCCCCTGCGGGGTCTAGGGAGTTCATCCCCCCGGTGAGGGGGTTATGGAGGAAAGAGGGCCCCCGAAGGAAAAATTTCCTTGTAAATGTATATTTTAATTTTATAGTAAATCTAGATCGTTCATTATAAGGTCATAGATCTAATGGTAGAAGTTATGTTAGGGTTTTTTCTCCCTAGAAGGAAACCCTCTTTTATGAAGGAAATGTATTGCGGATATGCATCACTACGAATATTGTATTCTGAGATAGGAGACTATGAGAGAAAGAAGAGGAAGTTACAGTAGGTGTGTTGTAGGTTTTATCTCTTCCTTTTGATGATAATAAAAAGGAAGGACCTGGCAATTTCTCTAGTGGACGTGGCCCATAGTGGGTGAAATTTTTATATATGTGTCTCTATTGTATTGTGTTTCTTCTGTGTTTTATTTCCACATTTGTTTTATTTTATTGTTCCATGATCTTGTTTTTCTAACACATGGACTGAGGCATCAAAATCCACAATAAATGTTTTTGTGAAGTCAAGTGTGTCCAGGATAGGAGTTGTACACATAGCCTCCTTAAGTTTTTCAAAATATTTTTTTGCTTCTTAAGTCCAAGAAAATTGTTCCTTCTTTAATAATGTTGTTAGAGGCGTTGGTATTTGACCATAGGTCTTGAAAAACTTGGAGTAATAGTCTATTAATCCTAAGCATCCTTTAATTTTCTTCAAGGTTTTGGGAATTGACCATTCTCTCACAGCTTTAATTTTCTTAGGGTCCACTTTTTCACCTTCATGAGATACAATATGGCCAAAATATTCCACTTCTTAAACCCCAAAGGCACACTTGGAAGGATTTGCATAAAGTTGTTTCTCTTCCAAAAGTTGTAATACTCTATCAACATGTTGTACATGCTCTTCCCAAGATTTGTTGTAAATTAGTATGTCGTCAAAAAATACTAACACAAATTTTCTAAGGAGGGGCTTGAAAATAAAATTCATCAAGATTTGAAATATTGAAGGTGCATTAGTAAGTCCAAATGGCATAACCAAAAATTCATAATGACCTTCATGTGTTCTAAACGTTGTTTTGGGAATGTCTTTTTTCCTCATTCTGATTTGATGATATCCCAAATGAAGATCCAATTTAGTAAAGAAAATTGCTCCATGCAATTCATCTAATAATTCATCAATGATGAGAATAATAAACTTATCTATGATGGTCATGTTGTTGAGTTGTCTATAATCTAGACACATCCGCCATGAACTGTACTTTTTCATAACCATCTCCACTGGTGAAGAGAAATAACTTTCACTAGGTTAAATAATGTTGGCCTCTAACATTTCTTCAATCATACACTCAATCTCACTCTTTTGTGAATATGTATACTTGTAAGGCCTATTGTTAGGTGGTACGCTTCCTGGTTGCAAATGAATAGCATGGTCATGATCTCGAGTAGGTGGAAGACCCTTAGGAATTTCTCCAAATACCTTGGATTGATTTTTGAAAATTATTTGGAGGTCCAAAGGAGCAGAGGATATAGATTTTTGAACATCTAGTGAAGACAATTGTGCAATTATACCATAGTGTCCCTTTTTGAATAATTTTTTCATGTTATTAGAGATTATCACTTTAGATGGTTTCCCTTGGATACCTCTAAGATCAATTTCCTTGCCTTCTGACAAAAATCTCATGAAAAGATCTTGAAAATTAAGGGCCACGGTTCCCAATGATTGTAACCATTGGACCCCTAATACAACATCAACACCACCCATTTGGAGGGAAATCGTGGGAATATCCAAAAACTACTCCCCCATATTGAGATTAATATTATGGCACTTTCCAAATAAATTTATGTTACCTCCATATACAATCATTACTTGAAACTTTAGTGATGGAAATACAAATCAATTGAGATATTTTGCTAATTTGTTATTGATGAATTTATAGGTACTACCAAAATCAATCAACAATGTTACCTTTTTCTTTTTGATGTATCCTTGTATATTGATGGTTTGTGGAGTAATGATGTTGTCCAATGCATGACAATATATCGTTGGAGTACTATCTTCCATATCTATATCTTGTGATGGTTCCAATTCTTGATCGTCTTCCTCTTCACGGTCTATGTAGAATATATTTTTCTCACTGCATGTATGCCCCTTACTATATTTATTGTCACAATTGAAGCATAGTTCCTTTGATATTATTTCATCCATTTGATGTAGTTTCAACCTTGTTGGTTGAGGTATGATTGTCTTATGAACTCCAAAAATATATTTTCTTCTTGTGTATTCTCTAATGGTAGGCTTGTGTGTATCTTTATTCTTGGCTTGAATATGACGAGAAAATTGCATAGCTTCCATAATATTTGCATGATGTCTTAGGAAAAGCTCATGTTTAATGTATTCTTTTATTCCACCCATGTAAGCTTCCAAAAAAAAATCATCACTTATGTCATCCACCCTTGTGGCCAATACTTGAAATTTTGAATTATAATATTCAATATCACCTAAGTGTTTGATTCTTGTCAATTGACTAAAGTAGTCATGTTCCCAAAGTTTCCCATGTTGTGCTTCTAAGTCTCTTGTAAATAGACCCAAAGTATAATAAATAAGGTGGATTCATTTTAACTATCCATTGATGCCATTGATATGGTTTATTCTCAAAGTTCAAGGTTTTTATGTGAATCCTTTGCTTATCATCCATAATATTATGTATATTAAAATAGTGTTCCATTTGGTTCACCTAGGTAAAGACATTTTTTCCGTCAAACTTCCTTAATTCAACCTTGAGAAGGTTCACTCCTTTTGGAGACCCTCCAAAAATAACTCCATTATTAGAGTTAAATCCCCCTAGAAAAATTTTATTGTTGAAAAGTTGTTCAACTTGAACACTACCTTTATTTCAATGAGTCCCTTCAGACACCTTATCAATTTTAGTTAACCTCCCAATTAATGCATCCATAATCTTTCGTTCCAGTTTTTCCATATTTCTGTTCATCTCTTCCTTATTTCCATCCATCATATTTTTTATGTCATTCTTATTTTCATCTATTTTATTTTGTATGTGATCTTCTAATTCTCTTTTAAGGTATTCCTGAGAATGTGTTAAATCCACTTGTTTCAACGTACTAACACTCATTTCATCAACTTGGTTCTTTAATTGGGTTAGCATGTTTTCAAAGTCTTCATTTTGTTCATAAGTCATGTTTGTGTTTTTATGAGGAGTGCCATTATTGTTTCTTGTATAACCCTTTTCCATTTGAAAAAATAATAATTATCCTCATTTTCCTCTTTATCACAAATTTTGAATTGCCAAAAATAGATCTTCCAATAAAAAAATATTCCAATTGTAAGTTACATATCTTTCAAACCCTTAATTTGGAGTATGACTGGATGGATGAATTTTTTTTGGATACATATATAAAATTTAAACCCTATAAGTATGCAATTTTGTCCTATAGTGTTATGATATGAATTATTAAACTCCTGAAAATTTCACAGCCTGAACCTTCACTAATAAAAAAGTTATAAAAAAATACCAAAATGTCTTGTTTAAGACTAATTTCAGGATTAGTAAACAACCCCAACTTCCATGAGATATATCTCAAAAATTATAATGATTCAAAATATGAAAAAAAATTCACATGTAATTATCTATGTCTCCTCAAGATTATGAAAATTTCAGAGTTGAAAACTTCACAGAAAAAAAAGAGTTACAGCGAAAATGCCAAACTGACTCTTTTAAAACAAATTTCAGGATTAGGCACAAGACTTATCTTCCATGGACTATATATCCGAAAGTGTAGAAAAAAATAATATGAAATTTGAATCACATATACTAGGAAATGTCTCCTTAGCCTTCACAAATTTTTACTGTCTAAAACTGATCAGGGGATCAAATTTTGCTCAAAAATTCAAAGTGCTCAGAATCGCTTCAAATCGAACGAGAGCATAGGTCTCATCGTTGCAAACCCAACACAAATCGTTTGGGTTCAAACGGACGTCTGGAGCGAGAGATATCACGTTCTATTCAAAATGGCAAACAAGTAAAAAAGGGATGTTGATTGTACAGTCTGTACAGTCCGTACGGATGATGACGTGGCAGGTCGTACGATGACATGGCAGACAGTTAGCATGTGACATGGTTTTTTGGCAGCGAATGGGATGGCGACACATGGCCCAATCAATGGCCGCCACATGTCACCTGTTTGTTGGTTAAAATCTTAGGAGTCGACCCTGTGACCTCCGGGGCAGGGTAAAGCTTTGGGAAAGGCCGCCCAACCGGCGTGCCCACACATGTTACTTGATATATATATGCATTGCAATGTATTTAACATCGTATAAATGTATGTTGGGGCGTGGACCGGGCCAAGGCTAAGCTTCGGCCCGTGGTTATATGTTATATTGTATGTGACCGGAGCTACGGTGGTTAGACCCACCGTAACATATGTTATAACCATTTGAATGAACAGTTTGGTATGACATGTGACCAACATATATATGCACGCAAGTTTAAACATTACGGTTATCAACGGTTTTAAAACTTAATCCCTATTGTGTTATAGCGCGCGGTCATGTGACGACCATGTGCCCACGGGCCTTGGTAGTTAAGGCCGGCACATAACTATTCGACAGTTTGGACCGGTTGTGCAGTTGCACCCGGTGCCAAGTTTTTATGCTTTAGATTGCATGTGGGCTAGGTTGAGCCAAGGGAGGTGTGTTTTGTAGATGCAGAGATAGCAAGCTTGAAGGGGAGACTTCCAGGAAGCCTATCTACTTCAATTTTTGGCCAAACAAGGTGCCAAAAAACCCCAGCTAGGGGTTTTTGGACGTTCTGAAGCCATTGGAGCAGTCTATTTAGCATTTTAAGCATTGTAAAGCACATTTTTTAGCACTTTGAGCAAATAATACAAATGATCCATTGGAAGTTGGACTAGGAGATGTAGCCCAATAGAGGGGTGAACTCCTTTATCATTTGTTATGTTATGTGTTTTCTGTTCATTGATTATGGTGTTGTTTATGTGTATATTGAATGAGTAAATCCTATTAAAGTTGTTTTGCAAAGTTGATCCATTTTCATTTTAACACATAAATTTAACTTGCAAATATTTTCAAGAATACAAGTCTTCTTGATTTTTAGATCAAAAACCTTCTAGAAAAAAAATTATTGCAAAAATTGCAAGATAACTCATTTAAAATTGAATTTTGGATGAGTCAAAACCCTATCTTCCATAGGCTATATCTTCGAAATTATAATGACCCAGAACCAAATTTTTTAGTAGAGGTACTTTGATATGTCTCCTCAGTAACCTACAAATTTCACTTTCTGAATAGTCCTAGAAAAAAGTTATAAACAAAATTCCAAGATGACTTGCTTGAAGTAGTAAAACCCTAGGATCAATGCTCTGATACCAAATGTTATGATCCAATGCCTTAAAATTGATGAAAAATCAATGAATATAGTCCAATTCGAGGGGGAAACCTCCTTTTACAATATATCCAATTCAAAATACAATATGAGAGATACAAGATGATCATAATATTATGTCTCCTTAGTATATATATAGGAGACAAAAGGTGAAATTATAATGAAGGGTTCTAGCCTACGTAAAAATATAACACTACAAATGTAATAATTCAATATTCATGGATTACTAAGGGGTTTTATACATAATATGGGGATTTGTCAAGGGCTTAACATATTTTAAGTGGCTATATGAGACTAGACGAGAGGGTGATAAGGGAACTCAATTTGCATGGGGGAATAGATGCTACTCTTTGTACTAAGGGCATGACTAACATGGTCGACATAAGTGTAGGGGATATTTTTCTTTTGGATCTCACATTTGTGATTTCTTTCTTGAGTGGGTACTATCCATTAGGATGCATTAAGAAATCAAGGTAGGACTAGCACAAGAGTCATGAATGTAATGTTGGGGAGAGATGGCGACTTAAGTGGGAGGCAACTCATTGGACCATGCATTCATCCTAGATTTATTTACCTACTGGGAAAAATAGTTGGTGTTCATCGAGGAGTACTCTTATGATGGTATGGAATTCAGGCAAGACCCTAACCTACCTAGGCCTCTTGGTCCAAGCTATGTGGGTGAGTTATTTTTTTGTTGTTTCTTCATGATTACACTAGCATAAAAGGTAGTTATATGTCTACTCTTGTTTATGGCATACACATGATATCAATTCCATGTTTATTTATTTATGTGTGTATGCAAGACTGGTGGGTTTGCAAGGGTTGATGGGAGGATCACCAACAACAACACGATAGTGAAAAAGATATGAAGGCCAAAAGGAGGAGAACCAATAATAACAAGACAACAATGAGGATTTCATGATGACGAGGTGAACCCTAGGTCATAAGCATAAAGGTGTTACAGGGTTGTTGAAAGTGTTGCAAAGAGAATGTTGACCAACATGTGGCATCTCTTTGATCAACTAATACGAGATGTATCATAGTGAGGTTCATTGAACCTTGAAGATGGTTATGTACATCACTGAATTGGGGTAGCAGTTGAGTGGTTCCTTGAGGAGAATAATTATAGTTTTCTAGGTTATTAGAGACCTTTCCAGAGGTGGACTCAATGAAGGACCACCTACAAGGTACTTAGAGCCCCTGTATAGGTTCCCCCCACCATAGGAGTGGGACTATTGGGTAGCTAGGTGAGATGCCCCTAGTTTTCTAAGATGGAATATGTATATGTACTCCATTTTTAATAGAGATAAGCATATATTGTAAACACTTATTTTTCTTGGGTGAGAATATATAAATAGGTAGCAAGGTGAGATGCCCCTAGTATTCTAAGATGTATTATTTATATGTACTCCATTTTGGATAGAGATAGGCATATATTGTAAACATTTTTTTTTTCTTGGGTGAGAATATATATATGCAACTTTAACTGAATGAATGTCATACACCTTATGTGGATGAAATGCAATCTCTTTGTTTTTGGTGTTTACATGTTTTTATGATCATGTTATTATAGATATGTACATGTAATGCTTGCTTTGTATCTTATGAATGTGATGAATGCCAATTTAAAATTTGATTTGCAATGTGATTTACAAAGTTATTATGGCTTCTGGTAACATGAATGAATGTAATGGTATCAACACTAATGGGACAAAATCCTAACGTGTAGATATTTTCTGAAAATACAAGCCTATCACAAACATTTTAGAAGTTGTTCAGTTATGCCAAAAGTAGTTGAGAATCGAGATGAACACCAAGGTAACAGATGTAATATTGGATGGTGTTTCAAGTAAGCCAATCATATCATTGTATTCCACTTAGTTATTGGTGGCGGGTTCCACACAAATGCCACTGGAATGAATTTGTATGCTAGGGTGAGTAAATTTCCCAAGCTACCATGAAAGAGTTTGGGTCTAGCACCTTGTTCCATTGAAAAATTTGATGTAATAGAAAGGTTGTGGAACCATTTGGATAAGAGAATAAAGAAAACAATAAGGTGTCAAGTCAAAGATAAAAAATAAAACCAAAAAAATAGAAATAAATTGATAGTATATACATGTGAAAATGGTTGATGCGTATTGGGTAGAACTTATTCAAATACAACTTATTTTATGGTTCTTTGAGGAGTTCACAATTAATACCAATGAGAACATATTCCTCCTTTTCGAGACAATACTTGATGATCTAAGGAACCTACCAATGGGATTCAAAATTTCCATGGCCTAAATTCTAATGGGCTTGATCATAGCCAAGGATTAGATAAACTTTGCAAAATGAGCGAGGATGGAGCTAATGATCAAAATGGGATTTGGAACATTTTTTTGTAGCCTCGTTATTTTACAAGGCAATGAAACAATCTTCACATACTTGTTCCAATGTGACTAAGAATTTCTCTAAAATAATAGTGTCATGAAGAAGTTCGATAACCAAATGGAGAGAGGGGATCTTACATACAATGGAAATATATGCCCCTACATCATGAACGATATGGAATGGAATAAACCTCGTGGTATTTTTCATAGATGTTTGATACACCCACAAAGCAATGAAAATCATGTAATTCCAATTAGGTTGTGCTTATCAACTATCCATTATAACATAGTTTTGAGGACCTTATTAATAACCTCCACGTGTGGAAGGTATGGAGATGAAAATGCATGCATGAAACCTAAATGTGAAGCCAAATCATGGAATACTTCATTCTCAAAATGTGTGCCATGGTTGAAGGCCAACTATTCAAAGACATCGAAGTAAGTAATGACGTGGTTGAAAAATAAGTAGCTTGTTGAATTAGTGTTGTTGAGAGTTTGCATAACTTCATCCTACTTCATGAAACAATTAGTGGCCACAATGATGCACTTGTAACCATTGTTGGATGTAGTGAAACACACCATAAATTTGATACTCTACTTGCAAAGGGGGCTAAAAATGATAATAGGGTGAAGAGGAGCTAGACTTGGAGCTCAAACATTGGAAGATGAAAATTTTCAATTCACACACTACTTAACCACATGAACGTAGTCACAAAAAAGAGGGTCAAAAGTAACTGACTTAAACAATTTTCTTAGCAATATCCATTCTATAAAAATGGCCACCACAAGTGCCATTGTGACAGTAATTAAGGACCCATTTCACCTCCATGTGAGTTAGGCACTGACATTAAATGGTCCTAACCCCTCACTAGTAAAGGATGTATCCAATGAGGAGATAATGAGGGACTTGGTGCTGAACACATCAAACTATTGCATGAAATATGTGAACTAAATTTTTTCATGTGAAGATGAATCAAATATCCATACCAAGGATCCTCCAATGAGATAACAAAAAGGTATTCATTGGGGAGATTAAAATTAAGAGGAGAATCTACTATGTTGATTGGGATATTAGTAATGAACTCCACGAGGGACAAGGAATTTTTACTATTGGGGGCATTAAATTGAAGATCAAACTCTTAGAGAATAATTATCTACGAATTAAACTTACCATTAATAATTCATCAAACCGGGATGTACTTCATGGGATTTGAATTATCTACAACCTTGGTTTTACGCAATAGAATGTAGTTGTGAAAGTTTTGAATGGAAAAGATGAGGAACAAGGCCAAACTCTCATTGTGAGTGTAGTTCAATAGTTGTATTGATAGGTTATTACTTATATAATAGATGATGTTCTCATATTCATCCTCCCATTGTTGAGCTCACACTACAGCCACTACAAAGGGTGAGGCAGAGACGTAAAGGATGAAATATTGATTAAAGTCAGGAGGCATAATAAATGGTGTAGAAGATAGTACATGTTTCAATGCATCAAAGGAATATTGGGATTGGTCATCCCATATAAAGTGTGTCATGACATAAAATATGTAAGAACTCATGAGCACATTTGGCATAATTGGAAACAAACCAATGAAAACAAACAGTTTTTCCTTAAAGTCTTTGCAATTGGAACAAAGTCAATGGTGGTATGGGTAGATCAAGAATGGCCTGGAATTTCATGGGGTCAATGGTAAAACCCTTCTTTGAGATCTTTAATCCTATAATATGGCTAGTTATGACACAAAATATGCACTTGATGGGGTTCAAGTGAATTTTATACTTCCATCACCAAAGGAAAACAATGCACAAGTCTATAAGTGTTGTGATTGTTTCTTCAAATGAGTGGTAAGATCATTGAGGTAAGTGAGGATAATATGAACCATGTAATCAAAAAAATAGGACATGGCATGCTATAATATGGTTCCATCATTCTTTAATCCAAATGGCATAATGTGATAAGAAAATTTTCCTAAATGGATAGTGAAGGTTGTATTGTATTGATCTTATGGATGAATTCATATTTGATTATACCCTTAAAAGTATCCATGAAGGAAAGAACATCATGGCTAGCACAAGCATCAATAATTTGATCGATGAAAGGTGTAGGGTAATTATCTTTTGGACAAGCTTGATTAATATCATGGAAATCATTGAAGACGTGGATGAGTGCAATCTATGTCGTATAAATTTCTCAACGATTTAATGTCAACCAGGAGCTCATAAGCTTAGAGGCACAACACAATATGTGTGAGGATTTGAAGTTGTCTATCCTAAACTACTAAAGCAAAGAACATAAAGATAAAATAACATGAATATACAAATGACAAATTTTACCCACTATATACAACACATAGGTGTACTGGCATCAGTGCATGGGGGCCCTTCCATCCTTCAGTAACTACACCATAATCTTAACACAAGATAGAGATCAAAATGGAAGCATGTCTTGTATTCAAAAGAATATGATTACATCTTTATTCCAATATACGATCTCCTCTCTACTAACCTCAAGAACCAACCTATCAATTCAAAACATGAGCATTTTCCAAACTTCACACATATTTTGAAAGGAGAAGGCTCTCCTATTTATACAAGAACATAAGAAGCTACCCCATTAATGGGGATCCACTATTCTCTCCCTAGATCCATAAAAATCTCATATAGTTACAACCAAATATCTAATGATGAGACACATGTCCTCTTTGACCTTTATCCAAATCTCCTTCCATATCTTGAAGGGAATTCGAATTTGAGTATTTGAGGCCACATAAGAGTGTCTTGGAAGCTTCCAAATCACCTACACATGTCACCAAACTCATTCTAATTGCTAGATATAAGTATAAGTATATTATTTTCTAAAGTTTAACCACAAATCCACTTAAAAATGTTAAGAATTAATAAACTTTGAAAAAGCATAGTTATAACCCAATGATGAGATAAAAGTAATGATGTGGAGGTGGAATGGGTAATATGGAAGTAATGTGAAGGTATTGGTGAATAATGGAGTGAGAATAGGGACTATTTTGAGGCCCAACATACCCCCAAACTGAAGATATTGCATGTCCTCCTGAAATCTATTACATTAGTTTTTGATACTTGAGCTTTTGCTTAAACTATGCATGATATCATTTACTTAACTTTTGCAAAGTGTTTTTGATGAACTGCAACTTGGTTGGTTCTTGTGTTTCAACCATATTTTGTTTGTTGCATTCAACTTTAATGTATGATCTTTGCATATTGATAATGTGATTTTTATTGCAGCGTATTTTTGTTGGAATGCATCATGGTTGGTTCTTATGTGACAACCATTATTGTGTTGGCATCCAATTATCTTTTAAGTAATATCTTCTTCTTCATTTTTTTTTTTTTTTGAAAAACCATTTTTTTTTTTTTGAAAAGCCATTTATATGCTCATGATGATGTAATAGTAAATATATCTTGAAAGTATGCGGGCTTTGAATGTGATATGAATGTTTTATGAATGTGGTAACATATGAATGTGAATGTATTACCCCCCTCAACTGATGGTTTTGGCAATTTGACAAAATGACGAAAGGAAGTGAAGTTTTTCCAAAAATTATCATTCTAACTTTTCAAGGAATTAAATGGTTAAAAGTTAGAAAATATCATACCTTAACTTACCCTTTCAAAAATGGATGAGAGTTGTACACATGTGGCTGCAAAATTCTATTCATAATCTTCTTTACTTGGTTGTGAAAATGGTGGATGAAATCGAAAAAGTGAATCTTTTATTGGTGTTGCATCTGTTGCTAAATATGTTGTTGAATGTTCGAAATCCGCTGTTGAATGTGGCTGAAAATGTATAAGGCTTGGAAGGTATACAAAATTCAGAATTTACACTTCCCCAGCCTTATTTATTGACTTGTCCTCAAGTCATTTACATGAAAGTAATTCTACATCCTCTGCTACAATGATTGGTCTTCAAGTCTTCAACGCTCATTGGCACAATTCTTGTCATGTGAATAAATGTTTCAATGTCGAACATAAAAAGAAATTGTTAACTTAGTGGCCATTGATGGATGCCACTAGTCAACACGAGAGCTCCCATCTTTAATGAGGATGAGAGTCAAGATGCCCCGAACACATCTTGCTAAGTATGAATGAATTTGTTGTTATCGAATACTTAGAAGATCCGATGAACAAGGGACATTGATGTATTCCCTTTGTTTATCGGCATGATAGCTTGCCCTTAAGGCATGCAAGCTTCAAGGTGTTTTTAGAAAAATATTTAGACTCAAGGACTATGGACTCAATGGTGTATGGAAGCAAGTTTTTATTTGCAAGTATAGGAAAAATAAAACTGACAATGAATATATAAAGTGGACCAAACAGCTTGTAGATGAGCGTGGTTGGTTTTATTGGTGGGTTAGGATTGAAGAAAAATGTAATGAAGTGTATGTGGTAATGGAAAATGGATAATGACTCTTGCTGGGAAAATAAATGAATTATGGCTCCAATTTCTCAAATATAGCAAATCTGCTCTTTAATTTTGGACTTTTTGCGAAAATAGCTGAGTTTGACCAGCATTGACCAGCTACTTGTAGACATGGAATTCAAGGGTGGATAGGTATTTCACCATCCTTATACATTTAGGAAAAAACCCCAGCTCTTTGAATTTTGCTAATGTCATGCAACATGTCAAACCATTAAGCTATTACAGGAAGTTGCAAGAACTTGTAATTTTCTGGAAATTTTGGTTATAATCATGGACTGGTTCTTTAGAGTTTCTCATGAAATTTGTCTTTGGAAGACCAATTGTCGTCACAATGTAATATCCTTACTGATCACTTGATCAACCTATAACATGTGAAAAAACTTGGTAGAAAGAAAACATAAGTGTGCTCAAGAAGAAATGGCCATTTCCTTCATGATTCTTACATAAAAATTTCGTACCAAATAAAACAGATTAAGAAAAAAAAACAAAGTGTTGAAATTAACCCAATGCATGATATTAGTATCAATCCATTCTTAAAAATAACCATGAAAAGTAATACTCCCTGTTTGTGTTAGATAACTCCTGAAATGTGCTTGACAAAAAGATTGGCATTAGAAAGATTTGCTTTAGGGCTTCATCCTCTGGCCTGTATTTTTCTGCAACTTTAACCAATGCAATCATTTTCTAGAGAAGGGCTATAGTTTTTTTTCACTTTTTATGGTCTATTCGCATTCATTTCATCCCATCTCAGAGCCTCCTACCAAATCGAATTCTATCAAGGAAATCTTTCAAATTGTTGAGAGAAAATTGTTGAGATTGGCCCTAATTTTCTTTTGATCTTGCTGAGAAATAGAAAATCAGCCACAACACCAGAAAGAAAGCCTCTAGAAAAGATACTATAAGCATTTCCAAGGAATGACCAACATCTTGCTGAAGCATCCATTTGAAGTTGCGGCCACATATAATAGATTCAATTACTTTAATTATGGTTGCTTGAATTGGCATTCTTTTTACAAGACTCCATCCTCTGTAAAATGTTTCAGCACCCCTGTATTGGCTCTCCACAATGGCTACCCAGCAAGTAGTAATATAGATGTTGTAAGCAAGCCCATCAAACAAGTAATCCAAGGTAACAAATGCACCTATCCTTGATGACATACCCATATCAGTGGCATACTCGTCTTTCCAAGCAGCCCAAAATGCAAACAGCATGATTGACAACCGCAAGACCAACCTCTCCATTTGTTCCAACTCCAAAACTTTTCCGAAGAGCGATTTCATATACCAGTTTAACAAATGAAGATCTTTGGTCTGCAAAAATATGATCGACCACGTAAATAGAATCTGAAGACTCACGCACTAGTTTAAATCAGAAGAATTAGCATGAATCTATATGGACATAGACCATAGTCAATAGAATAGGAGAATATAGGGCGGGCTGGCAAAATGGTTGACGCTACACTAGTTGGTTGATTTCTTCCTTGTGAATTAAACTGAAAAATCTCAGGACAGATATTGAGGCTAGTATTCCCCACGGTGATACCTGCGTTGTAACATAACGTAGATCTAATCACTAGAGTACAAGGTGAGATTGGGATTGAGATATATCATGAGTTCTGCTTCAACCTTCTCCACCGATAGTTGCATAACAACTAGCTGCTCATATTTCCATCATAATTATCAAATCACTCCAAATAAGGCTCGGATTCAGATGGATTCGTTGCCTAAGAAGTCGCAATAGACATTGGATCTTATAGAACTACATCTTCCAAGAACCCATCATTGGTATGATGCATCCAGTCGATCGATGTAGAAACTATTGTTTCGTAGGGGTAAGCCCCGTGTCCCGGAATATGGGGGAACTCAATATCTTCTGATGGAAACACGACTTCACTCTTGCGTATTTTGTGATGGGAAACTCAATCTCTCGGGTGTCATCGTGTGATAAGTTAGGTATATGTATTTAGGGATGTAAGCCAGCAGCATCAGCAGAAGCTTCAGTTCTATATTGATTTGATGAACTCAATCTCTCCTCTCCTGTATTGTTATGGATGCAATGGTTGCTAGATATGACAGGTGAAAACTTATACTAGATTTGCTTGGAAGGAAATTATCCTAACCTTTAGACTACAAACACGTTGAACAGCGGCATCAGGGGACACTTTTTTATTCTTCTCCTTTGGGGCTCTGATTTCGAGATTAATCCATAAATTGTGGTTGGGTAAAGACAGGCAGCACTTCGTCGACATATTGGCCTTTAGCAGGCTCCCATAATGTATGACGATAATAATGAGTGATTCTCAAAGCTTTGCAAACTAGCTTTAGATGCTTCTTCACTTCTTTGCACGACATTTGAGTGTTGTTGAACATTCTGCGCACTGCAGTTGTTCTCCGTTAACTTTGTTTTGACACAGATATCTACAGGATTTGCATCTAAGATTCCATTCTTCTCAGAAGAATGGCTATGAAAGCTTGCATGTAGAATTGTTTGGAAAATTTGGAGAGGATCACCGTGTGCAACAAGAAGATTGGCATATCCTTCACATTCTGCTTCCGTCATTAGCAAAATAGTAGCAAGCCTAGAAGCAACTTCTACCATGCTTGCTCCTCCTTCTGGTGGGGAAAAAGGATCCCTTTCATCAAGTGCCCATATTTCTGTGTATGTATTCTTTTGATATATAAGAAAAGAATTATGTTATTTTCTCCCATTTGGGATTCCATGTAAATTTTGGTGTACTGTGTATTTGATGTGATGTTGCTTATGTTTATATGCTCATGATATATTGATAATACATTGATGATATACTTGTAATAAAGTTGACATATATATATTGTGGTTAAAAGTGGTAAAAGTGCTCATACAAATTCACCCCCCTCTCAGTATTCCAACAATTGGTGTCAGAGAAAGTCCTTCAAGAGTTAGTTTAACCACTAGAAGGAGATCATGGAATACACTAAGATTTAGAGTACTATAGTTTGCGACCAGAACTATGCCTTCTAGATAAGAATGATGAAAACATATGTGCAGGCATAAAGATTTGATGTCTCGCGAACAGTAGTAGATGGATACAATGCACCATCCACTCCACCAATAGACAAGGATGGAAATAAACTTGAAGAGAACAATTCAAGGGCTAAAAATGCCATTCTGAATGGTCTAACTAAATCAGTACATGTCAAGGTTATGCATTGTGATTCTGCAAAGGAAGTAAAGAAAAACTTTAGAATATCTACGAAGGTGATGCCAAAGTCAAGGGAGATAAACTTCAAACCTTTAGAACCAAGTTTGAACAATTGAAGATGAAGGAAGATGAATACATTGTCACCTATTTTTTGTGAGTTGATGAAATAATCAATGTTATTAAAGGTTTGGTAGAAGATATGAAAGAACCAATCATTGTTCAGAAAGTACTAAGGTCTCTACCTATGAAATATGACTCAAATATTTCAACCTTGGAAGAAAGAATAGACCTAGCTACTTTGAGCATGGACGAGCTACCTAGGATAAACATAGCCTATGAAATGAGGATATAGAAAGACAATTTAGTCTCAAAGGAAGCAACATTCAAGGCATCTAAGAAGTCAAAGAAGAAAAACAAGAAAATTTCAAAATCATGTTGTAGATGCAGCGATGATTCAGAGGAAGATGAAAGAAGTGAGATCGGAAGAGCGATCATAATAACTCAAATCACTCCAAACAAGGCTCAGATTCAAATGGATTCATTGCCTGAGAAGTTGCAATAGACATTGGATCTTATAGAACTACATCTTCCAAGAACCCATCATTGGTATGATGCATCCAGTCGATTGATGTAGAAACTATTGTTTCGTAGGGGTAATCCCTGTGTCCCGAAATATGGGGGAACTCAATATCTTCTGATGGAAACACGACTTCACTCTTGCGTATTTTGTGATGGGAAACTCAATCTCTCGGGTGTCATTTTGTGATAAGTTAGGTATATGTATTTAGGGATGTAAGCCAGCAGCCGACCAGCAACATCAGCAAAAGCTTCAGTTCTATATCGATTTGATGAACTCAATCTCTCCTCTCCTTTATTGTTATGGATGCAATGGTTGTTGGATATGACAGGTGAAAACTTATACTAGATTTGCTTGGAAGGCAATTATCCTAACCGTTGGACTACAAACGCATTGAACAGTGGCATCATGTGACACTTTTTTATTCTTCTCCTCTAGGGCTCTGATTTCGGGTTTAATCCATAAATTGTGGTTGGGTAAAGACAGGCAGCACTCCATCGACATATCGACCTTCAATAGACTCGCATAATGTATGTTGATAATAATGAGTGATTCACGAAGCTTTGCAAACTAGATTTAGATGCTTCTTGACTTCTTTGCACAACATTTGAGTGTTGTTGAACATTCTGCGCACTGCAATTGTTCTCTCTTAAATTTGTTTTGACACAGATATCTACAGGATTTGCATCTAAGATTCCATTCTTCTCAGAAGAATGGCTATGGAAGATTGCATGTAGAATTGTTTGGAAAATTTGGAGAGGATCACTGTGTGCAACAAGAAGAATGGCATATCCTTCACATTCTTCTTCCGTCATTAGCAAAATAGTAGCAAGCCTAGAAGCAACATCTGCCACGCTCACTCCTCCTTCTGGTGGGGAAAAAGGATCCCTTTCATCAAGTGCCCATATTTTTGTGTAATGATCAGAAGATTGAAGTTCAAGTCGAGGTGCAAAATATCGTTCCCTTAATGCCTCTGTAACTTTAATTTGATGGTCGTCAAAAGAAAATTTCATCAAACTAGTAAAAGCCTCTGTTGTTTGTCTTGTCCTACTGAATGGTGAAAAGTATATACGAACTTTTTCAAATGGAATTCCTTCTTTTTTCGATTTCCATGAGAAACAACTCTGTTGTAGCTTTTGCTTGAAGAATTCCTTCAGCAGCCAGTCCATATTCAGGTAAGACACCATTGGCCAGGGAGTAGACGATGAGCCCCTTCTCATTAAGGATGCTATGCCCATGCCTCGCTACCCAATACTTGTTTTTCAACTCTCCTCCCGCCATTCTCCACTTCACTTCACAACAATTCTTCTCTGAACTTGTACAGGACAATGATGTAGGCTACACAAAACCTTAAACTGAACCAATACAAGATGCTTGAGAGGTTTTAATTCAATGATCGATTATCATCTAGCTAGCAAGGGTGTTAAGGTTAACTCACCAATTTTCTTGGATAAAGATCAAGTAGCATGTCAAACAATGTTAACTTTTGGCCTGCAAATAATTGCAAATTTCTTATAATCGATAAAATGCGTAGATCAATTTTCCAGCGAGAGTATTTTTATTTGAAATAAATCGATTGATTTTCTGATCTTCCTGATCGCACGAAGCGTAGGAAGAGAGCATACTAATCTCTTGATTTATTTTTATTTGTGCAGGTTAGCGTAAACACAATCAAGATTTGCGACAAAAGAAAATTCTATGAGATCTCGTTTTATTTATTTATTTATTTATAATCTATTCTACATTAACTTTGAAAGATGTTTTATTTTCTAAGTAAAAGAATGCTTCCAATGAAGCCATCTACGGACTAAGAATTTGAAAATGCTCACATCAAGATTTAAAATGTTTACCTGATTGTTTGCAAGGATGTGAGTAACCTGTTTCATCCTTGGATTTGATGCAAGGTTCTTTTGAAACCAATCTTTGATATTATCCTTGCTCTCCAAGAAGTACTTGTTTATCATCTTCAAATTCCTCATTCGTAGATGAGTTATTAAGAAATGGGGGGTTTTAAAAACTGCATTTGAAACTAACTAAGTATGGAAAGAAAAATCAAAAAGCTCAACTTAAACTCCTTTATGAAGATCCTGTTGTCACCAAGTTATCTGTTCACACAAGTTAGCTCATGAAATAAAAATAACTCTTGAACTAATCTAAGTGTTGTATATATAAGAAATGCTAAAACTCCATTCGAAGTTACATTCATAGATTCCTTATCATATATCAATGACTTCTCTTCTTTCAATAAAAATAGAAAGCATTCAAACTAGTCTAAGGTATTCAAACTACTTTAGATATTGTAAATGCAAGAAAGACTAAAATCTTATTCAAGAGATGTATTCATAGTTTTTTTCACATTTATCAACAACTTAACTAGTTCTTTTTAAATAAAAAAAAATACTTTAAAGCATAAAAAACCAAATAGCAATGAATGATACCTTATTGTTGAAAGCAAAGATTCATATTGAATGCTCATTCAAGAAATCAGTCACAATATGAAAATCAATGCTCTAACAATTAGATATGAAAAAATAAACCTATCTAACTAAGCTTCAATCCTAACTTGTGCCTCCCCGGCAATGGTGCCAAAATGTTGAGTGCAATCTATGTCATATAAATTTCTCAACGATTTAATGTCAACCAGGAGCTCATAAGCTTAGAGGCACAACACAATATGTGTGAGGATTTGAAGTTGTCTATCCTAAACTACTAAAGGAAAGAACATAAAGATAAAATAACATGAATATACGAATGAAAATTTTTACCTACTATATACAACACATAGGTGTAATGGCATCAGTGCATGGGGGCCCTTCCATCCTTCAGTAAGTACACCATAATCTTAACACAAGATAGAGATCAAAATGGAAGCATGTCTTGTATTGAAAAGAATATGATTACATCTTCATTCCAATATAAAATCTCCTCTCTACTAACCTCAAGAACCAACCTATCAATTCAAAACATGAGCATTTCCCAAACTTCACACCTCCTTTTGAAAGGAGAAGGCTCTCCTATTTATACAAGAGCATAAGAAGCTACCCCATTAATGGAGATCCACTATTCTCTCCCTAGATCCATAAAAATCTCATATAGTTACAACCAAATAGCTAATGATGAGACACATCTTCTCTTTGACCTTTATCCAAATCTTCTTCCATATCTTGAAGGGAATTCGAATTTGAGTATTGGAGACCACATAAGAGTGTCTTGGAAGCTTCCAAATCACCTACAGATGTCACCAAACTCATTTTAATTGTTAGGTATAAGTATAAGTATATTATTTTCTAAAGTTTAACCACAAATCCACTTAAAAATGTTAAGAATTAATAAACTTTGGAAAAGCATAGTTATAACCCAATGATGAGATAAATGTAATGATGTGGAGGTGGAATGAAGGTGACATGAAGGTAATATGGAAGTAATGTGAAGGTATTGGTGAATAACGGAGTGAGAATAGGGACTATTTTGAGGCCCAACACATGGTTGGAAAAGGAGAAGCTGCAATAGATAATGAAGCTCTTCCAGATTTATTTATTTCTTCTATGGGGCTGCAATGAATGAAAGTTTACACTAAAACCTAAAATTGAATGTCCCTGCATAGTAGCACAGGGTTTCTATGGGGCTTTAATGAATGAAAATTTACACTAAAACCTAAAATTGAATGCCCCTGCATAGCAACATAGGGTTTCCACTTAGTGAACCTATACCATAGTTCATGTATTGATGAGATATTAAATAATACTTCTAATTTCACTAGATATTGAAAAATATATCTCAAAATCCTTCTTTTTAACCCCTCCAATACATATTTCCTATGTTGCACAAGTTTCCAAAACGTGGGAACTTTGGGAACTTTGATAGGAACTTGAAATTGGGAGCGGCAATAATATATATTAAAAAAATATAAAAATTATTTTAGATTACAATGTATAGGGATATTGATACATTTTAAATCTTATTTCAATAAAATTGAAGGTCAATCGAGGAAAATGTTTCTCACAACTACAACATTGAAATTACTAATTTAATTTGTGGTAATAATTATATGAATATATTTAACACAATAATGAAACTTTAATATCCATAAATATTCCATTAGAAAATGAGAAAATAAATTGAAAATACATATATACAATTTTAACATCTTTTTAAAATTAAACTTTACATATATAAACTTTAAACGTCTTTGTAAATTTGAAGCATTATTCTTTTTTTTATTGGAAAAAATGAAATATTACTACTCTTCTAATATGAAAATACAATAAAAGTCAATGATATGGTTGGGTGTTTGCTTGCAGTGGATAGGGTATTGATTTATTGGACTCTGGTGTTTAGTTTGAGCTTGAAGGAAAACATACATGCATTAAAAGTTTTTCATATCCACAACTATAAAGTGAGTATTATTAAGTTTTTTTACTTAACTAATTTTTGAAAAAATATTTAACTATAGTTTAGTATTAGTTTTATAGTGATATTTTGAATAAATATAATGAAAATATTTGTAAAAAATTATGTATTTGTAATAATGGAATAAATATATTTACATTTTAATATAAAGCTCTTCGTTTAGGAAACTGGTTCCCAAGCTCTCATTTCCTTGATGTTGAAACTCCCAAAAAGCTCCAAGTTCCCAAAAGAGTTCCCATCCAATTAGGGAGGTTCCCAACCAGTTCCCATAACCCACACCTCTCAATACCTACAATATTAATATTATTTTTTACAATTAAAAAAATCCTTTATAAATAAACTTGATAAAATAAACTTGATAAGATATTGACTAACAAAGTAAAACCCCATACATAATAGTTATACAACACACTCAATACACAAATTTAAAACTGTAAATATACATTAAAGAATGAAGCCTAAAAACTTCAGCTGAGACAGGATAAATTAATTTTAATGACAAACATATATCGTTTAATATAAGAAAATCCAACCTTTTTTGTATCCAGACAATAAATTGTTTGATTGTACAGACAAACTAATGCTTCGGTGTGATTGTTATATGTTCATGTAGGTGTGATTACTATATATTCCAAAAAATACAACCAAAAAATGCACACACCAACCCAAATACCCTTCACACAACCAACATCAATATGCCCTATAAAACAGAAAGGTAGAGCAAATATCGTCCGGGAATCGAACCCCGTGTTGCCACATTGATTGTATAGACAAACTAATGCTTCGGTGTGATTGCTATATGTTCCTGCAGGTGCGATTACTGTATATTCCTGCAGGAACATAAAATAGCTTTAGTTCCTTACTTTGCCTCAAAGACTGTGCATAAATACTTCAACCCAAGGCAAAGAATCTGTAGGATTGAAGGCTCCATCCCCTCGCATTGTATTTGGCCTCAAGTGACCTAGCCACTTTTGACACTGTTGGCATCTTTAAAACGAACTATAATGTTTATTATTATTTATATGTAGGAAGTTAATAAGAAAAAAAAACAGAACAAAACTCATGATGATATTTTTTTATATTATTTAGGTGGAAAGAAATTAAGAGTTCTTTTAATAATTTAAAATTAGAAGGAAATATGTATAGTTGCACAGAACCGCTTTGAACATTTTTGAAACTCGTTCCCGAAGTTTCGGAAGTTCTGGGAGCTTGGGAATGTCCCCAATTGGTTGGGAACTTGGGAGCTTTTTGGGAGCTTCAACATCAAAGAAATGGGAGTTTGAAAACAGGTTTCCTAAACAAAGAGCTTTAAATTAAAATTATATTAAATTAAAATGCAAATATATTTATTCCATTATTACAAATACATAATTTATTACAAATATTTTCATTATATTTATTCAAAATATCACTATAAAACTAAGACTAAACTGCAAGTAAATATTATTTCAAAATTTAGTTAAGTAAAAAAACTTAATAATACTCACTTTATAGTTGTGGATATGAAAAACTTTTAATACATCTATGTTTTCCTTCAAGCCCAAACTAAACAAGAAAGTCGAATAAATCAATACCTTATCCACTACAAGCATTTGTTCCACTCTTGTAGATATCATTGATTTTTATTGTATTTTCATATTAGAAGAGTAGTACTATTTTGTTTTTTCCAATAAAAAAGAATAATGCTTCAAATTTACAAAGATGTTTAAAGTTTATATATGTAAAGTTTAATTTTAAAAAGATGTTAAAATTGTATATATGTATTTTCAATTTTGCTTCTCATTTTCTAATGAAATATTTAGGGATATTAAAGTTTCAGTATTGTGTTAAATATATTCATATAATTATTAGCACAAATTAAACTAGTAATTTTAATATTGTAGTTGTTGCAATAGGAGAAACATTGTCCTCTATTAACCTTCAATTTTATTGAAATAAGATTTTAAATGTATCAATATCTGTATACATTGTAATCTAAAGTATCATTGTAATTTAAAATATTTTTTATATTTTTTTAATATATATTATTGTCGCTCCCAAATTGTTGTAAATTTGAGAGAAACTTCTACTAGTTCCGGACACTATCCGAATGAAAATTTAGAGATATTTTCAATAAAGACTGGGCGACAACCTTGCGTATAAAAACATTTTTCTTTAGACTTCTGAGAAAACCAAAAACAACGTAAAAGAAATTGTTAGAAATATTCGTTAACATCTATTATTTAACATTTTGTTTGAATTCTTCGTCTCAGTACAAAGAAAATCATATTCAAGAATGTAATCTACTTTGTAAAACAACAAGTAGTTTAGCATGCGGAATGTACAAGTACTTGAATTTCAATATGGACCCCAATAGCCGCTGAGATACATCACGCATCTCATTGGATCCTCCCCCGACTGCGCTTTCTTTTTGTTGTTGTTGCTGCCAACATTAAGTCTGGGTAATGTTTGCAAGACATGGAACAATGGAAGTGCAAACGTGAGCCCGCCTATTCGGAAACCCGCAATCAAAAAACTAGTTCAAGTATGGAACAGAGAAACAACTAGGCGGATTCGTTTTCACCAATATATTGAAACTTGTAATATATATCCCATTGTGTGGAAAGATATTTTCTGCATGTCTCTGGGTAGAAAAGAGAAAATAAGAGAAGATAAATTAATTTAAATTCGAGGAGTCGAGCTTCATTTAAATTTCACTGTCTCATCGATTCTTTTGCTTTTTAATGACGGTCTATACAATTGTTGCATGATGGGTTGTTAGAAGTAAACCTTGGCCAGATACAGTAAACAGTGACTAAGAATTGGAGATTTCGTGAACCTGCCAACCTGAGGAATCGCGAAAGAGATTCCATGAAATGGGCAAGTATGGAAAGCGGTCGAACGAGCTTCAGAATTAGGGTGACAATGGTTCCCCAGGAGACTTGACTTCCCAAGGGTCAAATTGTATGTCTCATCACTTGAGTGCAAAATGTGTACCATGGAATAGGGGATGATATGGGAGTCCAGCGGTCAATTTGTATATGGTAGAGGTGTGGGAGATCTCCTCGAGTGTTTCGCTCATTAATGAAATGTTTAAGGTTCATGCATGACGAAGCTTGCCAATTGCATATTCAGAGAAAATTAGGAAGGTGGTGGGGACATCAACAACAATTAAGGAATGGCTAATTATCGAAAGCAGTTGGTGACGCTTCAAAATAGGGATAGAAGATACAACCAGTAGAGGTGAGGGCCTGAGGGTCAAATTGTATCTCTCGAGAGTGTTGACTGCAAAATGTATAACATGGACGAGGGCATGATGGTGCATTCCTATGGACAAATTGTATATCGTGGAACTCTAGGTACTATTTGCTAGTCGCGGAACATTGGAAACAAAATCCTGAGCCCGCCATTCTGGGAACCGACAATTGAAAAAGTGTCTAAGTATGGAACATGGAAATGGTAGGGTGGAATCGATACAAAGTAAATGTACAACATCATGGAGATACATCCAACTTGGGGCTAATTATTGAAAGGAACTGTAGACGGTCAGGCTCATGGCGGGGCATTCCAGCAGACAAATTGTATATCTCAGAACTCCAGGCACTGTTTGCAAGTCGTGAAAGATTTGAAACATAATTTGGAGGCCGTCAGTCCAGGAACCCTCAATCGAAAATGTGTCCAAGTATGGAATAGGGAAACCCTGGGCCAGACTTGTTTTCGCTAATATATTGAAATTTGTAATAGCTTTTCGATTACCTGGCAAGATCTTCTCTACATGTTTATGGACAAGTTTTGTAGGGATGGTTAGTCCTTGAGGCTTTTTCTTATTAATGACGATCTTTACGGTTGTTGCGTGATGGCGTCTTAGCATTAAACCTTTGGTGTTGCATATTTTCGCCAGTTTCTGGCCGACATATTATCGCTAGGCCGACATATTTCCGGGATGACATATTTCCGGGACCACA
>CBVK0103483841.1:0-10505 GCA_900067695.1 Picea abies | reverse complement strand
CAACAATCATCAACACGCATTCGTTGCTTGTTCAATATTTGCCAACAATTCTATCCTGTATGGACAAGTTTTTCAAGCCTTCATGTGTTCTTTCAATTTCGACGAGTAAGTCTATGGCCCCTCAGTTGCTTCGACTTGTCCTCTTGTTCTTGTACTAGTCGCTCTATTTTCTTGGCTATGAAGTCCCTTAATTATTGTTTTTTCTATTCTGTAGCTTCTTCCTCTGCTTTCCTCCGGATTCGATCATTCTCAATCCAATTCTTTCCTAAGAAAAGTGCAAAAGGGGCATTTTTATGCCTGTTCTCAACAAATTTAATGACTTTGAATTCTTCTTCGGTCGATGTTCCATGGGCAATAATAGGTACATTAGTAATTCTTCCACATAGGGTTATCATATTTCCCTTAAATAATCCTATTCTTCCCAATGAAGGAATCATAGCAGGCTTTCCCAAAATTTCCCAAGTGCTTTCTGGCATGATATTCACTTGTGTTTCCTCATCCAGAACATAGTCCATGTCGAAGTCTCCTATTCTTGTTTCTATGCACTCCTTCTCTTTTAAGATCTCTGCTAAACTGATGTCTCTATGATCCTTTAGTGTTTCTCTCGTCTGTAATAATATAGTCTCTGATTCTTTCTGATTCTCTAACATATCCTTAGTTTCTTGACCTTCCTCATGGTTTTCTTATCTCAGGTTCATATTTTCAACTTTAGCAATCATTATAGGGCAATCCAAAACCTCATGACCAACAAATTTACAACAAAGACAAATAACACTCGTACTAGGGAATTCCTTAGCAAGATGCCTCGATCTTATGCATTTATAACACAATGTCAATCCTCTCTTCTCTTAAACGATCCCTAACCTTTTCTGTATTGCGCACTGGGACCACAGTGATGGACCTGCAATCTGCGAAAATTCTTTCTAGGGTATTACATCCACTTATTAGTCCAAAAATTCTTTCTATGCATAGGAATAACATATCTTTCACTATTTCTATCACATCTATTCAGATCAAATCTTCCTTCTTCTAGTTGTTCCCTAGTTTTCAGACTAGGACAAAATCTATCAAACATATTTTAGATTCATACTTTCGAAGCAAAAATTTCCACTTATCTTATGTTTATCAGAGCACAAAGCTTCAAGATCTTACCTCTTTCTTTAGATCGGGCTTCCTTATCTTAGCACAGAGCTTCACAAGTAAAGTATAATACTGCGCACTACAACACTAGATCTACACATAGAGCTTTCTTTTTTCTTCAGTTCCCAACAATCACAGTTTCAAGTCGCGACAATCGAACCATTTGTTGGGACAGGGGCAGACCTAGGGTTCAACGCTTCAACAACACACCAAAAAAACCCTAACTACTAGCCCTTTTAGCAACACCTGCGAAGTAGATGCAGTCTCACTCGAGGTAGAGGAAGGGGGGGTTGCAGGACTCAAGTGTCTACAACCTAGCTGTGACACAGATTTGTGATTACACACTTCAACGGAGCACTTAGCCAATAGTATGCATTCATTTACAATTCTTATTCACATTGTAGATTAACCCTAATTGTAGATCATTGCAATAGTAATCAATATTAAACCCATCTAAGCATTCAACACATAGCATCATAGCATATCTAACATTTATTCATATATCAAGCACTAAGCACCAATGGATCTACCTATCATACATCCATAACAATACACTAAGAAAATATAAACATAACCATCATGAACACATAACACAAAGAACAATAACACAGGATATACGTGGTTCACCCCAGTGTGGGGCTATGTCCACCAACTCTTCTTCTTCTTTATTAGCTTCTTCCAATCTTCTTACATGCACCAAGCCACAGATCCAACTCCATAAAGGACAGGAGATCTACGCGCACATTGCCAGATCCTCCTTCCCTGAATTAAAACAAGGAACCAATCCTTACACCGTTTGTGCACAAAGCACTTACAAACCCACTTGCACTTATCTCTTCAGGTCTCACATATAGTATGCACAAACCATTCACAACTATTCGCACTTAGCAACCTTCATAGGTTCTTGCACAAAGCCGATCTGAACTGCTTCTTATATTGCTTAGCTACTTATTTATACATCACAAAAGAGGCCTAAACATGGGTAAACCCATGGGCTGACATCCCAGACCCAATACATAAACCCTAAAACTAGAAAAGCCCACAAAATGGGTGAGATACCGCGATCTCCGCTTCGCCTGGGAGCTCTGTCTTCAGCCAGCCTGTTGAAGTCCCAAAAATGGTCAAAAATGACCAGTGTTTCCTCAAAACCTGGTCAAGGGACAACATCAAGCGAGTGATTCAAGTGAGCGAGTTTCAAGTAATCCTTCTTTTGTTGAGTCAAATTGTAATCAAGATCTACCTGCATAAGGAGACCTCATTTAGTGTTTTGAAATAGCTAGAAATCTAGAATTATTAGAGTTACTAAACACTCTAATAAACACTGCTGAAGATAACACAGTGATATTGAACAAATAAACTCTTCAATTAGTGCTAACTTGTTTGCAAGTGACGTAAGCTAAAGTTATACTTCTTCAATCTCTATCCCAACTATTGAATGATGAGTTGATAGATCTCAAAAATCAACAACCAATGAAGTATTTTGAACTAGTTTTTGTTCAGAACAACTCTCTTTATGATGATGATCAACAGTCAGTGAAGGAGAAACTCAGTAAGACAACTCCAAATGCAGACAAAGACGAATATATTCATGAACCTACATTTCAAAAAAATCTTTTGAGTTTAATGAAGAAAACCTTTCAATGTTGCAACAACATGCAGTAAATCCACATCCACGGATTTCAAAGCAACATGTTCAGAATACTCTTTCCAAGCCCATCATTAGACCTTGGGAAGAAATCATTTACAACAAGAATAGAATAGGAATTGCATATGACAAGGAAGTTACCTTTCATATTCTCGATTATTCCAGACCAATCAAGTTCCAAAGTGTTGGATTCCTTCAAGAAGATTCACTTTCACCTGTTCAAGTTCAACATCAGAACGATAAATGCCAAAATTGCAGTTGAGTTGGTCACAAGGAGAATTAGTGTTATGATATCCATCCTTGCCAACATTGTGGAAAGCATAATCATTCTTCATAAAGATGTTCAACACTGAAGAAACTTGTAAGATTGAAGATTCACTATGAGTGGATTGATCCTTGGAAATGGTCATCAAAAACCAAGAGATTATATAAGTCTTACCGAAGAGTTCAATCTCGATTAAAGACCAATATTGTAGCACATAATATTTTTGTACCTCACATAAGTGGTCCTCTTATGGCGTAGCTTTCGAGCATGGCCCTCACGAGATGAGATAACATGTGTTTTTTTCTGCATGCCCACTTTGTGTTGTACTCAAATGGAACAAGTATGGTACTCTCTTGAGCCTAGAAGGAGGGAGTACAATGATGAAACTTACATGCACCTTAAGTGGGGGAGTTCAAAATTCCAGTGACAATGGTTCATGAAACCACTTGTGGTCTCTCCTTTCAATTGAAAAAGGGGGGTATTGATGATGGAATTGAAGATGGTTGTGAGACATAAAGTTTCGAAAACAAAAAACAACAAATATGCCAGATGGGTGTGAAAGTATGCCAAATGGGAAACTGTGGTCTGTAGATGACATACTTTAGTATAATTATGGTTCAATAAGTTTAAGTTGAATCATACATAAATTGGGATGTTGATTTTGATTTTGAGAGCAATGATGTGGATGTTTGGTTCACATAGATGGTCATTCAACCTAGCATAAGACAAGATGATCCTTCTACATTGCAACTTGTCATTTGATTGAGTTGTTAGGCATCTTCAGGGATGTGTCAGACTAGAAGTTGATTCACTTCTCTTAGTTCACTCTCATCATATTGGAGTTTACATTAAGTGAACAAATTGCATGCATCCTGGCTCACATGATTACATAGTGAGATTTTCTAGAGATGGTAGACTTTGGCAGGATTATGCTTCAATGAATTGCAATTGAATCATACACATGATACATTGAGATGCTGTTGGACACCTAAAAGTATCAAAATTTGTTAGTGGTCATCCAAAAACCATCAGATACATAGTATCAATTGATCAATGGTTATCCCAAACCACAGATTCAGAGAGCACTTTCAGTGATGCACTGATAATAGAGTGGTGAAACTACATGTTCACCAATTAGCAGAAGAAATTAGATTCTTCTAGCTTAAATATTTGGAAAAATGATCAAATTGACAAGAAACCAGGGAATGTTCAGATATTGCAGTTGTTCACTTCCATATCTAAGCTCTCTTCTAGTTCATTTCAGATGAACAATTTCAACATCCAAATTAGCGGTTTTTCTGGCAGTTCTTCATTGAGGCTCAACTCAAAAGTTTCAGTATGAAGACTTGGAATTGATACCAGTTTATGCTTTATTGCTGGTATTATTGATCATCCTTGTGATTGAGGGGGGGATTGTTAGCCTTTGGCTTACCTTAACCAATCACTAAGCTTAAATTGTCACCTATATTTGTATTATTCAAAATATTAGTAATATATCCTCAAGTGATGACTAATGATTTATTTAAGATTGCTTAGCCTAGTCATCATGCATGATTTTAGGATCTAGAGAAAATATCTCTATGAGGTGGCATCACCCATTGTACTATAAATGTGTAACACTGGAGTGAATACTTTTGAGTGTTGGCTAGTGAGCCTTTTCTGCCATGTTGTTGTTCTTGTTTATGTTTTATCAATTAGTATCTGAGCTTCTTTGTTTTATCAGAAAAGACACAACGCCCCCCTGCGAAGAAAGAAGGAGAGGAGATAGTACAATTGGTAGTACAAGGGAGGGAGACATTCAAAATAACTTGCCAAATGATCATAATGGATCATGAGACTACGCAAAAACCCATGGGGAAAGTTGAGCAGTCTGAAGTCATCATGGCGCAAATACCCACCAATGCACTATATGGACTCCAGGCCAACATAATGCAAGAAGTGCAATCTAGAGCTTGTGTAGATGCGATTAACTTGGAGATGGGTAGGGGAGTCACCGAAATGTTATAAATCACATGTGACCAACTGAACTCGGAGAAAGAGGAGGAGAAAGAACACATGGATAAGCTAGAATAGGGGATGAAAACGGTATATAATCGCATCCTAGACAACATACAAGCACTAGAGAGGAGTGCAGCGGAGAAGATACAAATTATTTAAGAAACAATTGAGGGATATAGGAAGGAAATCGAGGAGCTCAAAGAAAAGATTAACCCTATGACCCCTTCAGAGGTTCGAGAATAGAGAGAAAAAAAATACACACTCCAGATAGCGAAGATAGAAAAAGAAGTGAGGGAATTCATAGAGTTGTTCGACAGAACCATGCAGATATGGACCATTTTAGAAGAAGAAGAAAAGGTCCAATAGTGGAACCAACAAGAGGAGAAAATCAGTGCTGCCATACAATAGCTAAAACAATGACAAAAAACAATGATTATTACAAAGCGCTTGAAGGGAACTAAAAAAATGAAGACTCTGCAGACAAATTTAAAGACAATGCAGACAAATAAGCAAGAAAGACAAACCCAATTGGAACCACTCCAGGAACAAGAAACACAGATGATTGCGCAGCTAGAGGAAGAGAAGATGAGTATGACACAAGCACAGTCAGAGGGCACAACATTACTACAGGAAGAGATAATAACGTAGACAGTCGAGGCACTAACAGACAAAGCTGTGCAGATGAGGGAAAAAGGAAAGGAATTAGAAGAGAAGTTCCATAGTTTGGAAAAGGCAGTACATGGAGTGAGCACCACCTGAGTGGCTCAATATGAGCTAGATGTTAGTGTTGGGGGCTTGTTGGGTGCATGCCTATTTTGAGAAGGAAGTCTACTTTGGGCGCATGCCTATTTTTGGAGAAGGATTTGTGATGGGGAAAGACTTATTTTTGGAAAGGAATACCTAATTTTGGAGTGCGTGCAACAGGTGGCAAGAAAGAAGCATGCAAAAAAGAAGGAAAAGCTCATGCAGGAGGAAAATCAATTTGGCACGCTGGAAGACCAACCTAATCGTGATAGGGTTAGGGTTTTTTATAAGGATTGTAACGACTATAAGCCTATAAAATAGTATAAATAAGGACCTAGGAGGGCTAGGTAGGAGATGTATGTAAGAGAGAGATAGATATGAACAAGTGGGTGTGTGAGAGATATGGAGATATCATAATAGAGGGAGTTGATTAGTATGGCTTTGTGGGTGGTTGATTGTAATAAGTTTGTAGAAGAGTCAAATAAGCTAGTTTTTGAGGGTTAGGTCATAGGCTGAGGAGCCTAGTGTGATCTAGTCCTCCTCATAGAGGGTTGTTACCCTCAATCATGATTGTATTATTGAAGATGTAATGCGTACAGTGCAAGATTTTGCAACAAAATAAATAAAAAAGAAGATAAGCCAGATCTTTGTGGGCTTATCCCCACGAGGGGGTGAACCACGTTAAACCTTGTGTTCTGTGTGATTTCTAATGAATAATTTACTTTCTGTTGAATCAACATGCATGCATAGGGTTAGAGATGAATAAATCATAGAAGAAATTGAATCATTAACAAGTATAATGAATACAAAAGGAAGAACACAATCCCAGATCCCCACTCATTCCTAGACTGCAAACACTTGAGTATTGCAATCACCCATAAAATTTATCTCGGGTGAGACTGCACTGTGCAACGTTGTCTTTTGGTTTACTAGGAGGGCCAATAGTTTTAGAGGGTTTTGTTGGAAACCTGTTGAGATCTGAACCTGGGTTAGCCCAAGAAGAAGCTAAAGAACAATCAACAATGATAGAAATTGGTAAGGCCTAAGAAGCTCCAGAGCTCAGTGAGTGTGGTTGGGGCTGGCCAATCAAGGATGACCTAAATTTTGGCTGGATTGACATGCACCCCATGCTCATCAACAATGTAGCCTAGGTACTGGACCATGTTCATGCCGAAGGAGCATTTTTCCAAATTTGCATATAGCTTGTGTTGTCGCAGAGTGTGCAACACCTGTTGAATGTGTTGCAAGTGATCAACCTAATTGTTTCTGAAGATGAGTATGTCATCCAAATACACTACCACAAAATAATTGGTGAAAGGCTATACGATATCATCCATCATCCTCATGAAAGTTGTTGGGGAATTTGTCAAGCCAAAGGGCATGACCAACCATTCAAAAAGGACTTCTTTGGACTTGAAGGCAGTCTTCCATACATCGGTCTTCTCTATTGGAACCTGGTGGTAGCCAGACTCAATATCAATCTTATTAAAGTATTTTCCCCCTTGAGTTGGTCAAGTAGATTTTCAATTCAGGGAATTGGGTACCGGTTCCCGAATGTGATTTTATTTAGGGCCTGATAATCAATGTAGAGTCACTAGGACCTGTCTTTCTTCTACACAAGCACGATTAGGATTCCACAAGGTGATGAACTTGGGCGTATGTTCCCCTATTTTATTAGCTCTTGGATCTGGCGCTTGATTTCCTCATTTTCTGACAGAGAGTGACGATAGAATGGACCATTCGGTAGCGATGCATAGGGGTTCAAATTGATTGAGTGCTTGACTTGATAGTGCAGAGGTACCCCAGTGGGTGAGGAGAAGATGTATTTGTATTCTGCCACGACCTTATCCACTTGCTTCTGCTGCATGGAGAGACGTGTCATAGAGGCCATGGATGTGGATGCAACCTTCTGTTCACTCTGAGCATATTTCAGGAAGAAGACAAACTTCCTAGTTTGAGAGATGACCTTCCTGCATTATTTGGCAGAGATAAAGGAAATGGATATAGATGGGACTACTTCTGGTATCCTGTATAATATCCTATAATGACCTTATAATGAATGGTCGGAATTTACAATAAAATTACAATAAACATTTACACGACAATTTTTCCTTCGGGGGCTTCACCCCCGAACCCCCATCAGGGAATGTTGTCCCCTAGACCTCACAAAGGGGGTAACCCCCCTATGCACTCCCTCTCATGGAAGAGTGTACATTCTTTTGGGGTGTAAAGTCTTCATGGGGTATAAACACAACTGAAAACAAAGACCTATGAATCAGGAAGATAATCATGCTCCACAACCAACAATCTCCCACTTGGAGACTGATCTCAATAACTCCATCGTTGTTGTATATGCTAGACTATGATCCTTCTTGGATGTGGAAAATTTCTCATCTTCACCTTCATGCTTGAAGACTAACTTAAACTGAGAAGGAACTCAGTTTCTCCCTGGTTACTCCCTTTGTTAACATGTCTGCAAGATTCTAGCTAGTGTGTTTCTTTTCCAAATTCAAATGGCCATCTTCCAAGTCAGATTGTATGAAATGGTACCTGAGCTGTATATGCTTAATCTTCGAATGGAAGGCTGAGTTATTTGCAAGATGAATGACACTCTCACAGTCACAGTACAACCTGCTATTCTCTTGCTTCTTTCCCAATTCCTCCATAAACCTTTGTAACCAAATCATTTCTTTAGTAGCCTCTGTAGCAACAACATACTCTGCCTCTATTGTTGAAAGTGCAACAACCTTTTGCTGTTTTGAAATCCAACTTACTATTGTTCCACCTATACTAAAAACATACCTTGTGGTGCTCCTCCTGCTATCTTTATCACCTGCCATATCTGAATCAACATATCCCTATAGAACAATGTGTGAGCCTCCAAAACATAATGCGTGAGTAGCAATATCTCTCAAATACCTGAGAATCCACTTTACTGCCTCCCAATGTTCTTTAACTGGATTGTTCATATACTTGCTCACAACTCCCACTGCATGCGTAATATCTGGTCTTGTGCAAACCATTGCATACATCAAGCTGCCAACTGATGATGAATAAGGGACCCTGGACATCTATTATATCTCCTCCTATGTCTTGGGACACATTTCCTTAGTTAATTTGAAATGGAGGGCCAAAGGTGTGCTAATTGGATTTTCATTCTGCATTCTAAACATCTCCAACACCTTCTCTATGTACTCACCCTGAGACAATGTCAATTTGCGATTTTTCCTATCTCTTGTTATTCTCATACCAAGGATTTTATTTATAGCAACCAAATCCTTCATCGCAAATGAATTAGCTAATTTCTTCTTTAGCACATTTATATCTTGCATATTAGACCCTACAACAAGCATTTCATCTACATACAATAGAAAGATAATGTAGCTTCCATTTTAGAGCCTTTTAAAATAAACACAGTGATCAGAATGAAATCTACTATAACCTTGTTCTATCATAAACTTGTCAAACTTCAAATACCGCTGCCTTGGAGCTTGTTTTAGTCCATACAATATCTTCTTCAACCTACATAGCAAATTCTCCTTCCCTTTGACCTCATACCCCTGTGGCTGCTGCATATAAATCTCTTCCTCTAAATCCCCATGGAGAAAATATGTTTTTACATCTAACTGTTCAAGATGCAAATATTCTATTGGCACAAGACTTAAAATAGTCCTAATTGAAGTCATTTTAACAATAGGAGACAATATTTCATCAAAATATATACCTTTCTTTTGTGAAAACCCCTTTACAACAAGTCTAGCATTGTACTTCTTTTTTCCTCCATCTTCTTCCTTCAACTTGTAAACCCATTTATTCTGCAATTCTCTTTTTCCTACAGGAAATTGAACCAAGTCCAAGTATGGTTATTTACCAAGGAATCCATTTCCTCTTTTATTCCTTGCTCCCACTTCTTTTGGTGTCTACTTGCATTGCCTCTTCATAACATTCTGGTTCACCAGAATCAATCAATAATAAATAATACAATGAAGGAGAGTATTGCTCATGGGGTATACTTAACTTGGTAGATCTTCTAACAAAACTTATAGGAGTTTGAGGTTCTTGTTGATCCAGTTGTTGTACATTATGATTTTCTGGTACCTTTGGAATTTATTTTTCAGTGATCTCATCAAGCACTGTGTATTCTGGTTTTTCTTTTTCCTCTTTCTTTCCCTGCAAATGATCTTTGTACATGACCTTCTCATTGAATATGAAATCTCTATTCCTAATGATTTTGTTATTTTCATAATCCCATAAGCGATAACCAAAATCATTAACATTGTATCCAATAAAGGAACACTTCTTGGATTTTGCCTCAAGAATTGTTCTATTTTCTTTATCAATATGGACAACTGATTCACAACCGAAAGTATTCAAATAAGAATAGTTTACCTTTTTACCTGTCCATGCCTCCTTTGGAATTATACCACCCAAAGAGCTTGAAGGTCCTCTGTTTATTAAGTAAACAACAATATCTACAAAATCTTCCCAAAACTGTAAGGGAAAACTAGCATGCAATCTCATACTCCTTGCATGCTCCATGGTTGTCCTGTTCATCCTTTCTAACACACCAATTTCTTGTGGTGTTATTGGAACTGTATTCTTTATGAATCCCATGGTATGAACAATAATAATAAAACTCCTTGCTACAATATTCCCCTCCATTTTCTGATCTGAGACACTTCAACCTTTTTCCTGTCTCATTCTCAACCAAAG
>CBVK0103483798.1:0-14717 GCA_900067695.1 Picea abies | reverse complement strand
GGTTGCCCCCTCGAAGAGGCTTATTATCTGAAATTATCTCTTTTTCAAGGTGTTGAGTACCTTTTCTGAGGTTTTTCTATGCTATATTGATATTTGGTTCTTAACAGTAAATCAAAATCAATCATAAACAACCAAAGTTAACCAAAACCATTCATTATTAACCAAAGTGCACCACAGTAAACCATAGCCAACTAAAGTCAATTAGAGTCAACCACAATCTATCATAGTCAATAATTAACCATAGTAAACTATAGTCGCTTATAGTTAAGCATAGTCGAAAAAACACAATTAATGATATCCAACCATAGTTAACCAACATTAACCATAGTTAAGAAGTCACCTATAGTCAACCATAGTCAACCGATATCAACCATAGTTAAGAAAAGTTAAAAAAAGGTTAATAAAACTTAATCAAGTCAACCATAGTCAACCAAAATAAACTAGAGTTTGTCATAGTAAATCATAATTGTGACATCCCCAGTTTTAATCCCCACAAATTATAATGTAATTATGTAACTATCATTAGGTTGGCGAGTCAATATGTTGGGGCGAAAATCTCATATTGATTTAATGTGGTCGGGGGCCAAATTGTATATTATGTACATTGAAATAATTAATAAGAATAGTAATCCTTGGCTTCTATACAAAATGGATGAAGAATTATGGGGGGGATATGATTCCACAAGAGAGAGGGGTCCAAGGGGGTATTCATGGGTATTAATCCAAACCCACATTCCTGAAATTATTATCATTAGGTATAACCTTCTAAATTGATGTTGAGTGTTTCCGAAGACAATCATTAAACTCATGTAAGAGGGTGAGTGTGAGAAGTCACATCCCATAGTTATTAGGTATAATGGGCCGAAGTACAATCATCTTTGGGAAGAATGTGATTCAATCCAGTAAGGGAGAAGAAGAGAAATTTGTATGCATAATAGAGACAAACTTTTTACATGCAATTTTTAGGCAGGAAGAAGAGAGTTGAGCGTTGGGGAAGAGAACCAACCATGTTTTGCTTGAAGGTAGACATTGTTTGGTTGTGTTTTATGTTGAGAAATAGGCATGTGTGCCTGTAAATTGGGTTGTAATCCTGTAGTGTGTTTTCCTATTGAGGAAATGACTCAAGATCCTTGTGAAGGTTGTTGTGAGAACTCCTGAAGCAACCGAGAGTTAATAGAGTCCTTAACCAAGATATTCTTATCCAACCGATTGCACCAGAGAACCTAATAAACGAATGATATAGCCAAAGGGACTATGAGAAGTGAAGGGGGTACATGGGGGGTACATTCCTTTGGTAGTGTAGGTTGTGGGGAAGAGAGAGAGAGAGCTAGAGGATTGGAAATGTTGTGGGAGTTGAACCTAGGTTTTGGGGTTGTTGTGTGTCTAGAGAGTAGACAACCAAAGAGTCGGATCTCTTTGTGGACTCATAGCCTCAGCTCGAGGGTGGCCTGTTGTTGAGAGGAAATGAAAAGTAGCTTCTATGGCTAGGAGTTTCATCCTTCATACATATCCAGTTGATTAATTATTAACAGATAAGTGTTTTTGTTATGTTCTTATGTTATTTCATTGTGTAAATGGTTTAGATGAATGTTGGGTATTTTTCTTTTTCTTGCACAATTGCATTCATGGTTTTCTTTATGTTGTTATATGCATTTATAATATGGTATCAATTAAATAGTTAAATATGTGTGTGATCTGTAGCTGGTAAGATACAAGAAATTATTAGCAAAAATATCTTAAATTTTAATGTGTATTTCGTATGTAATGTGCCTTAGTTGGGTTGGGGTACATTACAGAATGGTATCGGAACTTTTGGTTCAAACATTGGGCTTATATATCCCAAGACACATGTGAATTTGGAAAATTTGTTGTTTCATATTTTGGTTTGTGCGAATTTGGGGAAAAACGGAGAAATGAGAGCGAAATCCCCAAATTCATGGGAAAATTTCCAATGAAATTTCCTCAAAGTAATCGAAGAGATGATTTGGGGAATGAATTTGTAGGTTGCAGAGCTAAATTCGACTTGGAAGTTCAAAATTCATGTTTTAATGGTCTTTTTAGCATTGGGTAGAGTTCAGTGAATTGACTTCTGAGATTGCATTTGATCTCACGATCAACAACCTAGATTAATTTTGATAAATTTAAAAAATTATAAGGTTTCATCCATTTAGAAGGTTGAGTAGATCAATGACCAAGATTCATTTTCAGTGGTTGGGAAAATGAAACATATCGACGGTATGGATTCATTTCAATCGTTGAGAGGTTGAAGCAAAGTTGATGGACAAGATTTTTTTGAGTGGAAGATCAAGGGCCTAGATTCATTGGGGTTTTGGTCGAAGTTTTCTAAGTGTTGTAAATTCACCAAGAGAAGTCATCAATGGTTGATGGTTGGAGCGACGAGTTTGGTGATGAGTATTGATTGACCAAAAGGAATCTCTGATGGCCGATGTTTGATGATCAGGCATTGGAAAAATTGGGAGAATTTTGGTCGATCGATGACCAAGATCATTTTTTAATGGGACATTGACGGTCCAAATTCATACGAGATTTGGACGAAATTGTTTTAGTGTTGGAGTTGGCCAAGATAATTTTCCAATGGTCGAAATTCGGGTCAGTCGATCTGGAAAAGTGTTCTAGTTTCCAATGACTGATCGTCGAGTGTCAGTCAATTTAGCCATGTTTTTGAGTCATCCAAGGGAATTTTTTTGATGGTTGGAAGTTGATAGAATTGGTGAGGTGTTTGGTTCATCCAAGAGAAACGACTAATGACCAATGCATAAAATATGGTGATGACATGTCATTCCATGTCATCATACATGTCTCATGCCATGTCAGCCTGATGCCATGCTATATTCTATGTTTCATGCCACATAAACATCCACATGTCATGTAACATCAACAATTTCCATGTTATTAAAGAAATGGTCGATGGAAGATGGTCGAGTTGACCAATTTAGAGAAGTGTTTTTATTAACCAACATCAATGACCGACGATTGATGGTCCATGATCAAGTAAGCTGAATTGATGAGGAGTTTCATTTTCTAATGAAAATCAATGATAGTCGATGTTCGATGGTCGATGTTTGTGTTGGTCAATTTAGCATTGTGTTGCAAATTGATTGTCAAGGGAAAGGGCCAATGACCAATGGTTGGGTCGAAAGTTTTGGTCGGGTGTTGCATGCAACCAATGGAAAATTTCGATCACTGATCATCGATAGAGCTTAGATCGACGACTGAGATTTCACCCAATTTGAAATCAATGGATCATATTTAAAGGGCTATTGGAACAGTAAAATAGTCTATTTTTCTATGAAAATTTCATATTTTTGAAGGTCATTAACTTGCAAGGACATTTTGAGGCCCTGAACGATGTTTTTGGGCAATCAAAACCTAAGAGAAAGAGTGTAAATTTGGTAAACTATGTCTCTGCTACTCAAATTAAATAAATTGGAAAGAGCTATCGAACGAGATATTCCAGATGCAAAACAAAGCTCGTATGAGAAAGTTATAGCTGAAACAATAAGGTATAAATTTTGGCACTAATTTACTTCCAGAGGGAATAAATCATTGCTCATAAGTCTGTTTTGGGCTCAAGAGCAGTATATGGAAAAATTATGAACCAGAGAAGACAACCATGGAGCCATATTTGGAAACTTGGTATGAAAAAATGTGCAGGAGGAGAAAGAAGGCACATGTAGCATACAAGACTAAAAATGTAAAGTAGACAAAATTTCTCAGGATGTAACTAACAATCTAAATCCTTGGTTAAGGGTGAAATTGTGAAAGATTGTTCAGAAGGTAGCCATGGACATACCCAATTGAGAATTTGTCAAAATACCAAAGGAATTGGTGTAGGGATGCATGAACAAGGCTAAAATTGCTAAGCCAAGAGAGTGTAAAGGGACAAAGTTGTCATTTCCGGATTGTTGCATATTTTGAGTGGAGCATCAGTTTGACAATCTAAGAGCTTCTGTGAATTCATTGTTAGCAGTATTTTATGTTCATATAGAATTTTTTTCTTGGTTCTCAATATATTAACCTCTATAAGTGGCAAAATATGGTGCTTTGAGATTATTTACACCAAGGAGAAAGGTGTACAAAAGGGGTAAATTGGCAATATTCAATTGCATATAACTTTTTTCTAAGTTCTAGGATTTGAGAAAGAAAGTAGTCATTGAAAATATATTGGATAGGAGAATCTATATATCCACTCAGAATTTAGTTTGGAGCTAAAGGATTCCCAAGGGATCAGAAGGAAGGTTTTTGGTGGACTTGAAGGACACCATTGAGCAAAATGGGAATTTTAGGAAGCCATATATTTTGGCTTGTAAATCAAATTGAATCATAAGTATGGTCATTAGAAGGGTAATACAAAGGAAAATAGGACAGAAGGTCTAAGTTATCTAGGGGAGCATTGGGTTCCTCCATAAATTTTGAAGAAAAAGTGGAATTCGAATTCCAAGAACCATTTAATTACTCAATGTAAAGATTTTTCCAAATAATGTCAAAGTTTGGATAAACTTCCCCAGATGATAGAGGTGAGTGCCAAAGGTGATTTTTAGGTAATCGGGAGTATTGAAACTCATGGTAATGCATATGCATAAGTATAGAGGCACATTTCAAGTGCAATGTCTTGGCAAAATAAAAAGGGTTTGAGCTTATTATTAGGGAATTGTTAATAAGAAGAGGAGAACTCTAGCAGAGTGTTGTGTGAAGGGATTGCTAGCAAGAGGATAAGATTCCACAAATGAGGATTGTGTGGGTCTATTATAGATTAATCCTAGGGTCCATTAGACAAGGAAGTAAGTCAATCTTGTACAATTGGCTAAAGCACCAAAGAGATGCAAAGGGAAGTGCAGGGCTCTAGAGCATGTGATGCTAGGTTGGAAAAGGTCTAAGGAAGAGAAGAGGAATATTAGTATTAAAATACTGTAGAGTCTAAATGGTTTTCAAAGGAGAATCAATAAATATTCTCACATGAATATGAATCTAGTAGGTGAATAATGTCGTAAGCATGCACAAGGAGTTAAGGAGAACTCCATAGCCTTGAAGGTAGAAATATAGTGAAGGCTACAAGCTTGTTGCAAAGGAAGGAAAAAAGATATCATGAGATAATGTGTGACTCATGGGTGGATGAGTCATCTCTATGTGCAAGCATATGAATGTAGGAAGAGGGAGTTGTTAGATATGATCTAATTTTTTTTTTCTAAAGTATTAAGAAGAAAAAAGTTGCCTCCATTATCAAAGTGCGCAGTGGAAGCATGGTGTATGTACAAAGAATTCAAGGGGAAGAATAATAAAGGTTATTAACTAAAGTTCCAATAAGGAAAATAACATGCCATTGGGAGTAGATCAGTCCTAGGTGGATAGGACAATGCTTCATAGTGAATCACCCAATGAAATAAAGAGAGATATTTAAATTTGAGAAAAGCCATGGATAGAAAAATATATTAGAAATAATAACATAAAATAAATATTTCAGAATATTGAAATGTCAATCAATGATAATGGTATTTCAAGACTGATTTGGTCAAGGAAGTGGAGAACTTTAATATTCAACAGATGTAGTGCATGTTACAACACTATTAATTTTAGCCAAAATGTTGGGATGAGATTCCTTGCATAGAGGAAGCAATTGTGAGATGGAAACACTAGTGGATCTAGTGGTTGGAAATGCAGGATGGCCAAGTGGGTCTTGGTTGGAAGGTTTAGCATAGGGGCCAATGGTGCATTGTTGAGTAGAATGAAAATGCGCAAGGAAGCAAGGTTCTACAAGAATTCAAGGATAGCCATTTACCAAAACAACTAAATAAATAAATAAATCTGAAATAAATATGCATTAGAGTGCATGATAGAATTGATGCATGATGTATACAATAAATATAGGCATGTGCATGAAATATGCATGAAATATCAAATGATTGGTGCATATTGATGTGCATTGGTCCATGCAGACATGCCTGAACATGCTAGCGGAATGCTTGTAGACTGAGAGTAGTCTGTTGATATATATATATAATGATTCTATGATATTTGAATAAACTAATGATGGATTGTGTATCCAGGAAAAATGATTATAGCATGGCTAAAAAGGAAGATGATATTGTTGCTTATGGTAGCCATTCATATGAAGACAAATGAGGATGGTGGGAATATTGATCAAGAGGTTGATGAAAGGAGCATGTGAGCTTCTACCAAAATATTAATTGATTAGGTAGCATCAAGTAATTTGATAACATCCATGCAGGTATAAATTTGGTTGTTTATGTTGCATAAAATTATGGAGGGAATTGAGGTATGAATTCCCTTAGTTAAAGTTGTCAGACAGTTGGCTTAGGTTGATGGAAAGTTGGTATGGATTGTTGGTTGTCATTGATGTCAACCATTGTAGAGTGATATTGTAGATTTATGTCAACCCTTAGTGATTGATGTCAACCCTTGGAGAAAGTCCGATAGTGAATTCCAGTAGCACAAAGGTTTGGGTAATGGACCCAAGTTTGTTTGATGTATAACGGTATGAATTTTAATATATTTGAAGGTAAGAATATTCTATATGGATATTACATGTCATTCCATTTCCTATGGTATGTGGAACGTCACATTACTCCTCACAGTTAGAGATTTATGGCCATGTGAAGTTGGAGAACCCAGGTTTGGGTAATGGACCCAAGTTTGTTTGATGGATAATGGTACGAGTTTTGATATATTCGCAGGAAAGACTATTCTAGATGGATAGTACATGTCATGCCATTTCCATTGGTATGTGCAACGTCACATAAATCCTCATGATTAGAGAGTTATGGCCATGTGAAGTTGGAGAACCCTCATGAGTCACCTAGAAGCCCCAAAAAGTCAAAGTAGTCAAAGTGTTTGCAAAGAAGAAATTATTTAAATAATAAAGTGAAGTGATGAGTGTACTATAAATCAAAGTGGATACAAAAAAAATTATTTAAATAATAAAGTTAATAGAGAAATTACTAAGTGGACAAGTGGTTATAAGTGGGTTAACCCTAAAATAAGGAAAGTGGGTTAAGATGGTTAAAAAGTAACCCCTTGAGGAAGCTACATGAAAGTATAAATAAGAGGCAAGACTCTCTCATTTTAATCACACTTGAGCATATTGAATATATACAAGTGAATGAGGTAACCAAAGGATATCTAATCCGAATTTCAGAGGGAGGTGAGGTAAAGAAGACCGAAATTCAAGTGAGTATAAATTATTTTGATGATGCTTTCTAAGGTATGTTATTTACAGGTCATCTCACCATTTTTGCAATAACAGTTTTTATAGAATCATTCAGACCATGAAATTGGGAGAACATTAAGGAAACATATCCAAGTATTTTTGGTACAAATTTCATCTTGTGGGTCATCGTATTTTTGGAGTTACAATCCGTGGAAAATGGGGTTTGTGGCTAGTCCTGAAACTAGTCTAAAACAAGTCTTTTGGGTAAAAACGTTATAACTTCTTCATAACAGATACAAATTCAGCAAGAAAAAATGTTTCGGTTATAGTACATTCTGCAATATTTTGTGTAAAATTTTCAGATCCATACAACAAATATTCTGTGCAGGTCACTCTCTACAAGTTCACTCTCTAGAATAAGCCAGAATTCAACAAGGTATGTCATTTTTGCTATAACTCCTTTTCTGAGAGGTTCCAATTAGTGACACCTAGAGGAATTGCATAAAACATAGTGAAGAACATTGTATATTATTTTCATATCTTTATTCATTATAGGTATGCATTTATGATTATTTCAAGTTAGGGTTGTTGACTAATCCAAAACTAGTCATGTGAGACTAAAGTAAAGTTTGATGAAAAAAACTAGTCATGTGAGACTAAAGTAAAGTTTGATGAAAATTCTAGTCTCTTGTTGTTAAAGTTAAGGAAGGTTTCAAGGTATGTGATCATATACACCAGGTCTATTACAAAGTTAGAAATCAAATTTGGATGATGAAATTGATGAGGGATTTTTGTTGAGGTACATGTTGGGCACATGGTTGAGACAAGTAGTTGAAGAGTGATATTGTAGATTGATGTCAACCCTTAGTGATTGATGTCAACCCTTGGAGAAAGTCCGATAGTGAATTCCAGTAGCACAAAGGTTTGGGTAATGGACCCAAGTTTGTTTGATGTATAACGGTATGAATTTTAATATATTTGAAGGTAAGAATATTCTATATGGATATTACATGTCATTCCATTTCCTATGGTATGTGGAACGTCACATTACTCCTCACAGTTAGAGATTTATGGCCATGTGAAGTTGGAGAACCCAGGTTTGGGTAATGGACCCAAGTTTGTTTGATGGATAATGGTACGAGTTTTGATATATTTGCAGGAAAGACTATTCTAGATGGATAGTACATGTCATGCCATTTCCATTGGTATGTGCAACGTCACATAACTCCTCATGATTAGAGAGTTATGGCCATGTGAAGTTGGAGAACCCTCATGAGTCACCTAGAAGCCCTAAAAAGTCAAAGTAGTCAAAGTGTTTGCAAAGAAGAAATGATTTAAATAATAAAGTGAAGTGATGAGTGTACTATAAATCAAAGTGGATACAAAAAAAATTATTTAAATAATAAAGTTAATAGAGAAATTACTAAGTGGACAAGTGGTTATAAGTGGGTTAACCCTAAAATAAGGAAAGTGGGTTAAGATGGTTAAAAAGTAACCCCTTGAGGAAGCTACATGAAAGTATAAATAAGAGGCAAGACTCTCTCATTTTAATCACACTTGAGCATATTGAATATATACAAGTGAATGAGGTAACCAAAGGATATCTAATCCGAATTTCAGAGGGAGGTGAGGTAAAGAAGGCCGAAATTCAAGTGAGTATAAATTATTTTGATGATGCTTTCTAAGGTATGTTATTTACAGGTCATCTCACCATTTTTGCAATAACGGTTTTTATAGAATCATTTAGACCATGAAATTTGGAGAACATTAAGGAAACATATCCAAGTATTTTTGGTACAAATTTCATCTTGTGGGTCATCGTATTTTTGGAGTTACACTCCGTGGAAAATGGGGTTTGTGGCTAGTCCTAAAACTAGTCTAAAACAAGTCTTTTGGGTAAAAACATTATAACTTCTTCATAACAGATACAAATTCAGTAAGAAAAAATGTTTCGGTTATAGTACATTCTGCAATATTTTGTGTAAAATTTTCAGATCCATACAACAAATATTCTGTGCAGGGCACTCTCTACAAGTTCACTCTCTAGAATAAGCCAGAATTCAACAAGGTATGTCATTTTTGCTATAACTCCTTTTCTGAGAGGTTCCAATTAGTGACACCTAGAGGAATTGCATAAAACATAGTGAAGAACATTGTATATTATTTTCATATCTTTATTCATTATAGGTATACATTTATGATTATTTCAAGTTACGGTTGTTGACTAATCCAAAACTAGTCATGTGAGACTAAAGTAAAGTTTGATGAAAATTCTAGTCTCTTGTTGTTAAAGTTAAGGAAGGTTTCAAGGTATGTGATCATATACACCAGGTCTATTACAAAGTTACAAATCAAATTTGGATGATGAAATTGATGAGGTATTTTTGTTGAGGTACATGTTGGGTACATGGTTGAGACAAGTAGTTGATGAGTTTGAGTCATAGTTGATGAGTGTTTGATGCACTTGTTTATGGTACAAGTTGATTACATTTTTTTTCATATAGTTTGGTGCATGGTTGATGCACTCCTTTATGGTACAAGTTGATTACAGGCTAATGTACAAGTTGGTGCATGGTTGATGCACTTGTTTATGGTACAGGTTGTACAAGTTGGTGCATGGTTGATGCACTTGTTTATGGTACAGGTTGATGCACTTTTTTATGGTATAGGTTGATTACAGGTTGAGGTACAGGTTGATGCATGGTTCAAGTTATTGGTATAGATTGTTTGGTGCAGTTTGATTGGTACAGGTTTACAACACTATGTCTCACAGTGATAGTGTGACAGTGGTTCCATCATTCTACTTATGCATCGGGGTGGTTGGACTAGGCAAGGACAAGTGGTTGTAGCCACCTTCCGGTTGTATTTGAAGAACATAGGGGGTTGTGGCCTCCTTTTGGTTGTATCTAGAGAATTGGGGATTTGGAGCTTTCCTCAGGTTGTAGCCTGAGAAACTAGGGGGTTGGAGCCTCCTTCCAGTTGTTGCAGCTGGAAAACAAAGGAAGTTGGTGCTTCCAATGAATGTAATTCTTAAAGACATATAAGAAAAAGCATTATGCAGTTTTCTCCTGCTTTGGGTTTCCACATAAAACATTGGTGTACTGTGTATGTGTTTCATTGCTCATTTTTTCATTGTTTATTTACTCTGCAACTATTGGATGATAATGCTACATTGATATGACACTTGGATTTTATGGTGAAAAGGGATTAAATTTCTCTATTACTTATTCACCCCCCCTTAGTAATCCAACAAAAGTTCCATATCTGAAATTAATGTAAGGGTAGAGCACCTTGGGTATACACATGTTGTGTAATGATTTAATGCATTTTTATAGAAATTTAATTGCATCTTATGTTATCGTGGTTATGAGGTCATAACCAAGTCAAGTCAAGAGACATACTCCTACAGTAGAAATGAATTCCATTAAAGATGGCCATGTATGAGGCCGTGATGTGGTTGGAAATGGAAGGGATATAGCACCATGAAAGTTCTTAATGGCCTTCCCTTGTTGCAACCTCTTTGCCAACATGGGAGAGCACTAAGGGAGTTGCATCCCTAGTGTTGTGTATGGGTTGAAGAGGAAGGTATCCAAATGTTTGGGAAGGTGATTGGGGAAGAGTAGGATGAAAAATCGAGGTGTCAACTAGACCTTTCAAACCACCATGGTGGAATACATGACATGAATATATGGTATTCTAGAGTAAATGTAAGAATGCATTATGTAGATGTGGCCATGGGTATTGGCACATGGGTTTTATTTATTGGTAAAATTTGATTGCATTATGAAAATTTTGGTACACTAATAGTGCATGTGCAAGGAATGATGTGTTTGTTCCATTTAATATGAACAATAGATGGAATTTATTGAATTTTAAGAGTAATATAATTGTGAAATTACTTCATAGACTAAACACAAATGTTGCAATGAAATGATATTGTGCATGAGATACTAGTAACTTGTTTGGTTGCAAGAAAGTTGAGAAGATTGCAAGGATAATGGTATTGGATGTGCAAGGGATATAAGTCCATAAGGAATATTGATATCTATAGTTGCAAGAGACAAACATAATGAGCATAAATCTCATGCCTGGGAAATTTTATTTTCATATATAAAACAAATTTGAGAAATTAATAATTGAAAATTGTTATGATATGCTAACAATTTGTTTGGCTGCATAGAAATTCAAAATATTGTAGGGAGAATGGTGTTGAATATGGAAGGAATGTAATTCCATAGGAATATTGATATCTATAGCTGCAAGAGCCAAACATAATGAGAAGAAACCTCAATCATGGGAAAAATTATTTTCCTATATAAAACAAATTTGAGAAATTGAAAATTGAAAATTGTTATGATATGCTAACAATTTGTTTGGTTGCATGGAAATTGAAAATATTGTAGGGAAAATGGTCTTGGAAATTGAAGAGATGTAAGTCCATAAGGAATACTGATATCTACTGTTGCAAGAGCCAAACAATTTTGAGCCAAAAGGTCATATTTGGGAAAAAAGAAATTCCTATGTAAAACATATTTGAAATTTTATAATTGAAAATTTGCATGATGATGTCTCATATTGATTGTATGCATGTGATACAGATGGGATGATTTCCTTCAGTTATAGTTTTCTAGTGGAATTTTAGTAACAAGTTGGCATTTTTCTACGTAAAAAACCTTGGTAAATGATGGATTTCCTAAGGAATTATATAATAGTGAAAGGGTTTCCTAAGCCCAGAGGTTGAGTACAAGAAGAAGAAGTAAGTTGTGAGGCTTGCATAAGAACCAAGTTGTAAAGCCTAAAGAGTCAACTCTAGTGTGAGTTGCAACTATCAAAGAGCTAGGTTGTTAGGCATGAAGAGTGAATTCTAGTGTGAGTTGCACTGAAGCAACAAGATTTTGGTTGTTTATCTTTCCTGGTAGTTTTTTGTAACATACTCAGCCAGCCACAGGCCGGGGTATGCTACCTGTAAGCCCACCCTTGGAATTATTTATCATACCGATACCTTCTTTAATTATTAAGGATGCATAAGATAACATAACTAACGACATGCATAGCAATATCCAGCAAGCATGCATAATCTAAAGATTATATTAAATGATAATTAAATATACACAACGGAAAATACATTCATACACATATAATGATATCATGATAGAGAGCACTTATCTTTATGAAATATGACACCGACTGGTTGTAGACCAAGGATGTTCCACCTAGTCATAGACACCACTACTCCAAATCTCAACAGTAGTGTCACCCTTGAGCCAGGGCAATGAAGCCACAAGGATGGTTCTAAAGTGTAATTGGGTTCCCAAACCATTCATCTCTCAAGCTCTCATAGGTTTCCCGACACCCACAATAATCCAAGTACCCATCTCTATTCTACCTAGCCTGTACCACCCCAAGAGATTGGACCTCCACCCTTATATTCCATGCAGTCCCTCAGGCAGTCCTTCTCCTTTATTTTTAGGGCCTCCAACACAACTGGTCTAGAATCGCAATGTTGGAACTCCCAGGGCTCACAGTTGTGAGAAACAAAAGGCACAGGCCATTGAATTTCAAACATGCAGGCCCCAGGTCACAACTGGATCACACCAGTGACCACTACAACCAACTATCCTATGGCTAATTCTTTAGCAACTTTGTTTCATTTTCCAATCCAAGATGCAGGTGATGATGGGTCGATGAATGGGTCAGGGGGTGCATGGGAGTGTGTGGATGGGAGTGTGTGAGGGGAAAATGAGTGAGTGAATGGGAAATCAATGAACAACTCATTAGTCGAACCCCCATCAGACATGAGGCGGGTTTAAGTAACCTCGTGGGGAAAGAAAGAACCTCTTGGCCTTCCCCAAGAAGCTCACGTAACTGATCCACTCACTTAGACAAAAGAGTAATTAAAAATAGGAATAAACACTTAGTCCCTCAAGATCCCTCTCTTGTGGAATCATATCCCCCTATAACTCTAGTCCTTATCTGTCTAGCAGCCAGCGATGTGTTTATTATTAATAATGATCAAAACATTACATTTCTTGGGTATACTGGCCCTTTAATAATTGTTTGGGCACTCAGGCCTCTCAGGATTGTAACAATACATTATTTAAAATGGGGGTTCGAAACCTAGGGTGTTACATCCCCTCCCCCTTATTTTGGCACTGTCCTCAGTGCATATACAAAATAGAGATCAAAATATTAAAGTTATTCAAAAATTTGTGGGTACTCTGGCTACATGGCATATTCCTGCTCCCAGGAAGCATCTTCAGGACCGTAGCAGGTCCACTGAACTTTTACCAGTTCTATAACTCGATTCTGGAGCATTTTGACTTTTATGTCTAATACCCACACTGGCTGAACCTAAAAGTCTCCCTTTGTCTCTACCTGAATCGGATGCCAATCAATAACATGGTTAGGATCATGTACATATTTCTTTAGTAAAGATACATGAAATACATTATGCACATTCATGGAAGCAGGCAATGCAAGCATGTATGCAACTGGCTCTATTTTGTCCAATATTTCAAATGGACCACAGAATCTGGCTTCCATCTTTGTACAACTACCCAATTTCAAAGAGATTTTCTTGGGCTTCACTTTCAAAAGTACATGCTCCCCTACTTTAAATTCTCTAACTATCCTGTTCTTGTCTGCATAAACTTTCTGTCTATCCTGAGTTGCATTTAAATTTTGTTTGATCTTAACCACCTAATCTTCCATGTCCTTGAGCAACTTTGGCCCAAGTACCACTCTGTCTACTGGGTTGTCCCAACTCACTGGAGTATTTCATTTCCTACCATACAAGGCTTCAAATGGGCTCATTCTCAAAGAAGCTCGATACCCATTGTTATATGCAAACTCAACCAAGTGTAAGTAATCTTCCCACTTAGATGGCTTATCCATCACATACATTCTCAACATGTCTTTAATTATTCGATTGACCTTCTCTATTTGCCCATATGTCTGGGGATGACATTTTTGGATCATGTTGCCATTGATGCCAATGGTTTGATTGATTGATGTCAATGATTGATGTCAAGTGATTGATTGATGTCAAAGGATTGATTGATTGATTATTGATGTAATATAATATGTATTGTCCTTGATGAGAATGCATAGATGAAGATGGATCAATGAGTTTTCATTGATACATGATGAATATGGATCAATGTGGTTTCATTGGTATATGATGCATTGTTGAAAAAATGTATAGATGACTCATTATTGTCTTATCATGATTGATAAGGTGAAAAAATGGATGAACTCCAAAGTGGTCCTCTTATGGTGAAAGCCCTCACGGGAAGACACTTTACAGATTGAGTTATCCTCGAATAATGGCTGGAGGACCCATGCTTGTATGAGGAATAATGAGATTAAGATAAAGGAAATTGTTGGTGAAACTATCCTAGATGGATAGTGCTTGTTATGCCATTTTTGGTGTTATGTGGAATGTCACATAACTCCTCATGGTTTGAGAGTTATGGCCTTATGAAGATGAAGGACCCCCACATGAAGGCTTGAAGCCCCCAAGGTCAAAGAA
>CBVK0103483769.1:0-12135 GCA_900067695.1 Picea abies | reverse complement strand
GCTTAAGGTCTTCCTTCATCTTTGTGACTCCTGGATGAGCCATGTATACTTCTGTATGATCTACACTTAAGATCAAACTTCTCAATTCGTCGTTAGGTGATACGTAAATCCGGTTATTATACCTCAACAATCTGTCCTTTTCTAATGTATAACCTTCAAGCTTTGGTACCATCATGGTGTCTTGTCCGATATTTTCCTTAACTTCCTTATACAAGTCATCATCGAACTCTATAGTTAGAATCTTTTCTCGAAGATTTGTCTGAAGAGGTATCACCGAGAATATGCGTCATCTCTAAATCAATGCATCTTATTCCTTTTATGTAATTAATCTCAAAATCATTTTTGTTAAGCAATTACGACAAATGCCTTTGTCGCGCGTTCAAGTCACTTTGCATAAAAATGTGCTGCAATCCACAATGGTCTACTTTTAGTTCAAATTTCATCCAATCAGATAGTGCCTCAATAATCTTGAGGCATACACAATGGCTAATAACTCCAAATCACGTGTTGCATATTTCTCCTCATGCTTTATTAATTTCCTTGAGATGTAGGTGATCACTCGATCGTCTTGCATCAATACTCTGCCTAAACCTTCCTTGGATGCATCCGTGCATACCAAGAATTTCTTGTCCATGTTGGGGAGTTTTAGTATCGACATTTTCATCAATATCCCCTCGAGCATTTGAAATTATTTCATGCACTTCTTAGTCCATACAAACATCTTCTCTTTCTTCTACAATTATGTGATTGGATTTTCTCTCTTTGAAGAACCTTCGATGAATCATCGGTAATATCCTACTAAACCCATAAAGTTGTGTACTTCTGATAATTTTGTCAGCGCAGGAAATTCCATAATATCATTTACCCTCATTGGATCCATAGTGATTCCTTCACCATAGATAACATTCCCTAAGTAATGAATCCTCGATTGGTAAAAGAGCATTTCGATAGTTTCTCGTACAGTTTGTTTTCTTGTAAACATTGTATTACTGAGTGTAAATGTTATACATGTCCTTTTGGTGCCTGATAATATACCAATATGTCGTCAATGAATACTTGAACAAACTTTTCCAAGCATTCACGAAACACCCCATTGATAAAGCTCATGAATACCCGCGGGGCGTTTGTCAGTCCAAATGGTACAATGGTAAAATCATAGTGTTTGAACCTCATCTTGAATGAAGTCTTAGGAATATATTCCTCTATAATTTGTAATTGTTGATAGCGTGATCTCAAGTCAATCTTTTGAAAACACCGTCGTGCCTTTCATTTGATAAAAAAAATTGTTTATCCTTTGCAACAGATATTAGTTATTGATCGTTGCGTCATTCAATTGATGGTAGTCAATACAAAGTCTCCATGACCCACCCTTATTTGTCATGAAAATAAGAGGCACACCCTAGGGTGAAACACTTGGACGTATAAGTCCCAGGTCCAAAAAATCTTTCAGTCACATTTTCAACTCCTGTAACTCAGGCATTGACATCTGATAAGTCGTTTTGTCTATCGATTCATTTCCAGGCTTCAAATTGATTGTAAACTCCAATTCTCTTTTGCACAGAAAACCTGGTAACTCTTCTGGAAACACATTAGCAAACATGCGTACTACCAGAATGTTTTCTAATCCTTAGGCCTTGCCCCTTTTGTTTAGCGCTAAGATTGCATATAGATTACATCCCTTGCATATATTCTTCTGCATTTGTACCTGACATCCCTAGCCCAATTAACTGATGCTTAGGTTGGTGTTTATTCACCGTTGTATGAATCTAGCGTTCCTTGCCTAAATCTCCAACTGTAATGTGTCATTTGGACCACACCTCTCTAGCCTTATCAACCAGACATTCTGGTTGGTAGTGTGGCTCTCCACATGTCCAACATCTGGTCTTTGGTCTAGTACTCCTATTCCCCGAAGTAGAATTTGTTGGCATACCAGCCTGAGGTCCTCATCTGTTTTTCTGAAAGGCCTAAACTAATGCTATTGCACTTCACATGTTGTATGTCCAGTCGTTCTTACAGGAGTGATACCCTGAACCCCATTGGTCATCTCTTCCTCAGCTATGAGGGTCTTCCGGACTGCATCGTCCAACATCAGAGGCATTATGATCTTCACTTTCGCATGAAGGTTGAAGTTAAGGCTGAACCCAAACTTGTCAACCTTTATCTTCTTCGTGTTTGGATGTGGATCATACCTAAGAAAATCCTTGATTCAAGCATCATACTCTGGAATAGTACGACCACCCTGTCGCAAGGAATTGAACTCATTGGGTTGGCGCTCAATGACTCCCTCTGACAAATACCTCTCTCGGAACCATTCCTCAAATAGTTCCCATGACACATCTTCAAAGACCATGTTTATTTGAGGTAGGAGAGTATTCCACCATAGAAGAGAACTCCCTTTCAACTAAAAGACCGCCATGCGTACCTTCATGTTGGAGGTGTAGTTACAAAGTGAAACACACATCACCATGTTCCCCAACCATGCCCTGGAAGCAGAGTCGTCCGTGCCACCCATGAACTCCAGAAACTTCAACTTATCAAGTTCAATGTGAATGATACCAATACCAGATAGAGCGCACTGTGAACCCTCATTGGGTACAAGAGCCTAGGCATCATCTCTATCTAGTTAGTTAAACAGGGCCTCTGAAATCCTCTGAAAGGACCTCATCAAACCAACCACATCCCCCACAACAATATTCTCCTATCCAATCACTTGTTCTTTTCCTTGGAGGTTAGACCCCTCCTACGTGGATAAAGGCGTCGTGCCTCCAGCCCTAGCACCATGTAGTCTTCCTCCACATCATCCTCTAACCATGATTACCACATGGATACATTTTAATTTTAATTAGTGATAGGTTATAATCAAGTGTTTAATACAGTGGAAGGCGTAATGCTCCCAAGTCACAAGGTTGAACCTCACTATGATACCACATGTAATGTCCCTTCCATTATGACAACAAACTATGTAGAATAAGTTAAAAACAAATTGCATTAGGATGATATAATCGTCACAACATAATTGATAGAATTGCATAAAACACATCATCATAACTAATAACGACACCATCACTACGTCAACATAATTAATAACAACACATCATAATAATTAATAACAACACATAATCAACACATTAGCACAAATAAACATCTACACATATTCATAATAAATAATGATGCATAATCAACACGTTAACATAATCAAATAGAGATACGACTCAACGCATCACGATCAACTGAATAAATTTACAGATAATTGATCAACCATGTCACTGAACATTTATATAACTACCCGCCCAACTTACCATGCAAGGTTAGGACCTCTAGGAAACATAAGAAATGCTCAAGCCGAAGATTCATCTAATTGATTTTGACCACTTAAGGTCTCAAGGCTGATGACTATTCTGTGGAATAAGGAGGTTTCTAATTCCCACTAATCCATTCAAGCCGAACATCAACTAGATCAATCAATCAATATTAATCATCAATTATTTATGGGGCAACAATAATCATCAACCTTATTTTCATAGCGCAAGAGTTAGATAATTACTATATCAATCACACATCAACATTAATTCATGGCGCACGAGTAATCTAATCACTTAAATTAATAATATATTAACATTATTTTCAAGGATAAAGAGTAATCATCAATTTTATTTCATGGCGCAAAAGAAATCTAATCTCATAACCAATGTAACTGACGCAATTATTTTTTGCGAAGCATTCCACCAATTGTCCAACTATAATAACATCTATCAATATGATTGATGTAATTGGAAACTATAAGCATTCCAACAATAGATCATCTATAATAATATTTATCAATCCGATTGACGCATGTAGAAACTATAAACATTCCAACATAAACCATAATTTTTAAGACTAGTTATATTGGTGACAACCACCCCCTTCTCTCCTGTCAAAGAGGGTCCACCGCAACCTCCCGGTCTAGGATTGTTCAAGTCATTGAACTGAATGGTTTGTCAGGTTCCTGATGGAACTGATTTAACTTGACACAACCCATTTTCTGTTACTCGACATCCACTATGGGACACCTGCAGACCCTCTCCTTGTGATTTTAACTCTTATGCCAACATGTGCTACCTCTCAATTCTAGGATCTCTCCTTGATATGACCATGGACTAAGACTGTGGGTCAAATCCCTTCGTGACCTCGCGCTTCGAGACTATCACGAGTTTTCTCCTCCTCCTTTCTTGATTTCCTGAATTGGTGAATTCTTCAGGACAAGATCTACGGTCCATGTTCCTTCTGCGACAAACGAATATGATCATTTCACAAGTTCGGACCTCGCGAGTCTTCTCTCCTCTTGACCCTAATTTTCCTGACTTGTTAATCAGTGAAATGCCGATGCTGCTCCACATGTCCTCCTCGATGGACGACCAAGATTTCTTTGGCTCTGATCTCTTCGAGACTTCCTTTTGGCTCTTCTATGAAGGGTTCTTCCTCTTAAATGCATGGATATCTCCCACATGCTCTTCTAGATCCAACATTCTAGATTCAAATCACTCTTGACGACCTCACGAAGATCCTTGTTTTCTCTCAGTAAACCTTCTGAAGTTCCTTCTCTCAAACTTCCCTATCTTCTTCCACCTATCTTCTCCTCGACCATGGATGATTTGTTCGTCTTCGGGACTTGAGCAAGTCCTCGACTCCCTTGCACACTTACAACAAACTCACCTTTTGAGACTTAGACTGTTCGTGAAACTTATTTCTTCACTCCTTACAAAAATCTGTGCAACTCTCTTACGAATTTGCTCAACTTGAAAACCTCCAAGGTTCCAAGTTCCTTTGCGAGTTTCTCTTTCCCTCCTGGCAACTTCTCACCCTTTCTCCTGGTCTTGTAATATGGACTTACAACTCCTTAGGTGAACTCCTTGCACTTGTCTCAACTCTTCGATGGATTCTCCCTTATCCTTATGGAAATGTTTAAGGCATCTTGTTTCCTTTGTCGAAGAACTTCTTGCAAAGCCTTCCTTCACCAGAATGTTCGACAATTTTGGGATTCTTCAACACCTTCAAACCATGTTGTTCCTGTGCATGCTCACACTAGCTCAATGCCCTCCTGGCAGAGTGTTTCAGAGTGTTTAGTAACTCTGAACTGTGCTTCTCCCCACTCAGTCATTATTTCCAAGGAACTTAACCGCCTTGAAGTTTCTCCTTCGGTCTGTAAATTAATCTGGCATGCCCTCTTGGAATCTTCTCGTTTGACTCCACTGAGTTCAGATACTCCTTGTGTCAGCTCACAGATTTTGCCCACTCTGTCACACAGTCCTTCCACTTAGCCTAGAGAACCAGACTTAACTCAACAAACTCTCGGATAGGAAATTGTCTCTCTATCCCTGTAGATGATTTATAACATTCATCTATGATTCAAATTCATGCAAATGACATTAAAAAACAAACATCCATTGAACAGAAATGTAAAATAGGAAAAACTATCATTTTATATTAATGGTGGAATGTCAAATTACAATGGTGGATTTTGAGCTACAACTGAGTCTTGGCTCTCTGTGTTCCTCTCCTTGGCTAACTCTATCTTAGCTAAACCGTTATCATCTAACCTCTACTTTGCAACAAATTCAAAGATTTATACAAGAGGGTCTCTATGAGCTTCCCTCGCAAGCTTAAACTAGTGGTGTAAAATCACCATTTAAAACACCTATCTAATGGACATATTACAGTGATGGAAATCTGATCCAAATCGGATACAGATCCCTTTTTTCGTCACCCTATTAATGGCGACCTTATCTCTAGCTTATGTGAAAGAACAATTTGGCTTTTCCAGCTTGTCTTCAATTAATGCTCAGATCATGCCTTGGATTCTCGAGGCAAAAATGAGAGGATGATGCCTCTCCTTCCTTGAATGTGAACCACATGTGTAAATAAGATGGAACATGTTGAGGTGGAGCAATTCTCCTGCATCATACGCCACATTGGAAAAAATCATGATCTTCTGCTCATGAGCTTTCCAACATGTCTAAAGTTGTCTTGGATCCCAAACCTTCTCTTGGAGCTATCTCTTAGCTCCTTTTCTTCACTTCTTCTGCTCCTGCATCATCCTCGTTTCTTGTCCAGGTTTCCTTTCATCCAGCTTCCTCTTCCCAGCCTTTTCTTCTGCCAACTCTAACATCAACTTCCTTATATCCTTGGTCACCTTGTCCATTTGCGCCACTGGGTGGTTCTTCTTTTTCAGACTAGCTCATTGCACTCCCCCCTTGTCCATGGGCGAATCACGCTGACTTCCCAAGACATCTTCTTCCTTTGTGGCCTTAGCTTGCCACTTTGCTGCAATCTTAAATCCTGCAGACTCCTCATCACTAAACTGCTGCTCAGCTACCACTTCTCCTAAGATATTCACTCCTGCCAGTCCTTTGATTGTTCCCATTTCAACTTCCTCCAACTGTGACTCGTGATGATGTATCTCCTCCAGAATGGCTATTTCTCGGCAGCCACCCTCTAGTTCTATATTTCCCAACCAATCCTCTAGTGCCTTTAACTCCAATTTCCACTGAGTGAATAACTCAATTAGGCATTCTCCTTCTGTTGGGACAGACATCAGTATTTGTTCTGTTTCCTCCATGACAATCTTTGTTGGATGGATTTTTGTCGCATCTGCAACATATCTGCTAGCCTCTCCTCAGCTGCTTGGTAGGAATACTTCAACTCCTCCAACGATCTAAACACTCCTATGATCCTCCTCCTCTATGATGGAATTTTGTAACTTCTCATCATCTTCACTCACATGGCTCATAGTTCTGTGTGAATATCCATCTGAGTGAGGTCTCTCTCCTGTCTCCTCTTCATTTGTCAATGAAATCTTAGCTGAGCTCATATCTTCTCTCTTTCCCACCTAGAAATATGGGATGTCTCCTCTGCTCACCTGCTAGGTTACGAGATCCACCGATCCCTTCTCATTTCCAATCTGGAAACATATGAGACTCTTGCCAGATATATTTCCCTTATGACTGAGGTCTTAAGCATGCCTCAACCACCTTTTTAACACCTATCGTCGCCTTCTGGTCAATAACTTCTGAACAAGACATTTAGTTGTTCTCTTCAAAGGCCATTCGTACCTCTAGAGTACCTTTGACTCTTGTTTCATCTTGAATGCAAGATTCTCCATCTATGCTCGTATTTCATTGAGCTCCTTGTCCATCTCCGTCTTGCTCCTCTGCAAATGGACTACTCCTTGGCCCTCCTCATGACCTTCAATGGCAATCTTTCTTCTCCTACAGCCCATCTGGCTACTTACCATATGTTGTACACCTTGCAACAGCTCGAATAGAGCATCGCGCCCTGTCTCCCTGTCTCACATAAATCAATTCTTCATCCACTCCTTCGTCTCCTTCTTCACCTTCTATCTAGAGGCGAAATCAAGCTCTGATACCACTCTTGGTGACAACCACCCCTTTCTCTCCTATCAAAGAGGGGCCATTGTGACCTCTCGGTCTAGGATTGTTCAAGTCATCGAACCAAATGGTTCATCGGGTTCCTGATGGAAACGATTTAACTTGACACAATCCCTTTTCTCTTATCGACATCCACTATGGGACACCTGCAGACCCTCTCCTTGCTATTTTAAGTCTTATGCCAACATGCGCTAGCTCTCAATGCTAGGCTCTCTCCATGATATGATGATGGACTAAGATTGTGGGTCAACTCCCTTCGTGACCCCATGCTTCAAGAATTTCGCGAGTTTTCTCCTCCTTTCTTGTTTTCCTGAATCAGTGAATTCTTCGAGACCAGATCTATGGTCCATGTTCCTTCCGCGATGAACGACTATGATCACTTCGCAAGTTTGGACCTCATGAGTCTTCTCTTTTCTTGACCATGCTTTTCCTGACTTGTGAATCGACGAAATGTCGATCCCACTCCACGTGTCCTCCTTGATGGATGACCAATATTTCTTTGGCTCTCAACTCTTTGTGACTTCCTTTTGGCTCTTCTCTAAAGGGTTCTTCCTCCGAAATGCACGGATCTCTACCACCTGCCCTTCCATATCCAAAGGTATGGATTTAAATCCCTCTTCGTGACCTCGTGAAGATCCTTGTTTTCTCTCGACAAACCTTCCGAAGTTCCTGCTCCCAAACTTCTTGATCTTCTGCCACCTGTCTTCTCCTCGATGATGTATGACTTCTTCGTCTTCGAGACTTAAAAAATTCCTCGATTCCCTTGCACACTTAGCGCAAACTCACCTTTCAAGACTTAGACTATTCCCAAAACTCTTTTTTTCACTCCTTGAAGAAATATGTAAAACTCTCCTACAACTTTGCTCGACTTGAATCTCTTTTCCTTTGTCGAAGAACTTCTTGCAAAGGCTTCCTTCACCAGAATTTTCAGCAATTCTGGGATTCTTCAAAACCTTCAACCATGTTGTTCCTGTGCATGCTCACACTAGCTCGATGCCCTCTTGGTAAAGTGTTTGAGAGTGTTCAGTAACTCTGAACTATGCTTCTCCCCACACAGTCTTTCTTTCCAAGGAACTTAACCACCTTGAAATTTCTCCCTGAGTCTCTAAATTAATCTGGTGTGCCCTCCAAACATATTCTCTTTTGACTCCACAAAGTTCAGATATGCACTCCTTGCATCGGCTTAGAGAGTTTTCCTACTCTGCCGCGCACTCCTTGCACTAGCCTAGAGAACCAGACTTAACTCAACACACTCTCGGAAAGGAAACTATATCTCTATCCTTGCAGACGATTTCTAACATTCATCTATGATTCGAATGCATGCAAATGACATTAAAAAACAAACATCCATTGAACATAAACGTAAAACAAGAAAAAATGTAGTTTTCTATTAATGGTGGAATGTCAAATTACAATGGTGGAGTTCGATCTACAACTGAGTCTCGTCTCTCTGTGTTCCTCTCCCTGGCTAACTCTATCTTAGCTAACCCCTTATCATCTAACCTCTTCATTGAAACAAATTCAAAAATTTATACAAGAGGGGCTCTATGAGCTTCCCTCGTAAGCTTAAACTAGTGGTTTCAAATCAAAAATTAAAACACCTATCTAATGGACATATTACAATGATGGAAATCTTCTCCAAAACAGACACAGATCCCTTCTTACATCAGCCTATTAATGGCAACCTTATCTCCATCTTGTGCAAAAGTACGATTTGGATTTTCCATCTTGTCTTCAATTAATGTCTGGATCACGCCTTGAATTTTCGAGGCAAAAATCAGAGGACATCACCTCTCCTTCCTTGAATGCGCACCATGCGTATAAATGAGCTGGAGTGTACTGAGGTGGAGCAATGATCTTGCATCATATATCATCTATACTTATCCATTAATTTTCAAGACATAATATAATAATCTACCATGATTGACGATCATTAAAGAAATCACTGAAGAACTAAACTATAACATTGTAATATCCGCAAGTGCAATGAATTAAATGCAATAATTAAATCATCAAGTAACAAATAATACATGCACAGCTGGGAACTCAAAATTTACCAAAGGTCCTCGTCGTACACAAATAAATTTATTTACACAAGAGCAATGGTGTCTAAATGAACTACTTTTATCCCTCAAATGGACAATTACTCTTATGAATTCAGATGATAAAACTAGATACCCATAAATGGAGTAAGGTTCTCTTCAGCAAGTTACACTGTTTTGCTACCCAGATAAGATGTCCTAATATAATTATATACGATGCTTGTGTAGTGAAGAAAAGGGCACACTTGAAATCTCCCTTCTTCGGAGTTGTGCAGCTTTTAAGAATACTAAATGCGCAAGTCGCACTATGTATACCAACAATATTACAACTCTAAAAGGAATCCTTATCAAATTATTAGAATGAAAGCTCTATTCTATTTACTAATTAATACATCAGAATTTGGGAAGCAACCCTAATCTTGTGTTATAATTTATCGAGTACAGGAGACTATGACATCATTCTCATATAATTCAGGTTATGTGGTAATCTTAAGATCACCAATCATAGCTTTATCCATGGAATACAAAAATGTGTTTCTCTCGTTATCACTTATTTATTTAATTAAGATTTACCTGTATCTTAGTTTTAGAAAGGATGCCGACTAAAACGTAAAAATCAATTATTGCTATCATAGTTCTTCCTCCGTAAAATTTGTCAATCTGTGAACGACTGTGAGAAGCCATTGAAAAGGAAACTCAAGATTCGGCTTCGAGTTTTTTACGCCACACAGAAGCGATAATATCCTTTAAGGAGTTTTAAGTGCCATGGCAAATGCTGTCAGTTGTTAAAGGACTGGCAAGGGGCCACGGAAATTCGGGGACACTCAATCAAGGGAAATCGTGATGGGGATCATCATTAAGATTTTGCACAACCCAATTGAAATTGCTGGTAATCATTAAAGGAATTTTTGTGATTGAAGGGAACACTGAATTAAAGATTATGCAGATCCCAATCTCCACCAAAAACTATCTGTGCGAACTTCTTCCAGTATGAGGTAAACCAAGAAAACTGAGAAGTATTTTCTTAGCCGCGAGTGGGCCATCTGAAGTGGGCATCAATCAGAATTTTTCTTCCGTTCCCTGATTGGAAAAAGGAGGAGAAAAAATCGTTGAGGACGAGCTAACGTTGAGTGCGTTGAGTATCCCCGCGTCAAGAACATCTTCTCCAGAAACTTCGTTAATCTCTCTTCGAAAGGGAGACTTCTACCCAGATCATGGAGTTGTGTTAAGTTTAGAGGGTGTGTTTATTGTTTTGAGGTTCAGGGTTGAGGGAGCCTTCCTTGTAAGCAGTGAATCAGGACGAAAATGATCCATCGGAGTTGTCTAAGAGGAGCGATGTTGCCATTATTATACCTGGCGCCCAGTGGAGTGAGACCTTAGTAGATCCCATCAACTCAACCCACGTACGGTGCGCATAATAATGACATATGCACTAAAGTTTAGATTGATTTAACCGGAGGATTATACTTAAATAACCTTTCCCATGTCTAACTCTAGATTTATTTTCATATATATATATATATATATTTCTTCTTCTTCTTCTGCACATAGTTGAGGCAGTCCTTTCTTATGTTTTAGATACTGAGATCTGAAAAGATTACTAGCCTTAACCTTGGAAAAATCAATCAACAATAAGAAGTTGAACAATTACCTAAAAGACCTATTCGTTAACTTTAATTCAATCATTTAGTCCTAAAAATATTCATTTTATACGTTCAACCACCAGATCTTATGTGCAAGAATAAACATATGTAATTACCATACCGAAATTGCCCATTTCTTTTACCATTCAATTTTGGACGATACAATATTCACCCATCAACAATTATAGGAAATGTAAGATTTGCAAAAATTTACAAGGACCATGTGTCATTGATCTCTTAGTAAACAAATTCATTTCCGATGGATATCAAGCAATAACCAAAATAAAATACCGTAATATGACGATGAAGAAATCAAATACTTTCCTCGACATTGGTGCTCCGTCTGGCTCCCGCTCGTTAATCTCTAAGACTTTACCAGTATCTCCCAACCAACACTACTGGTAGTCTTCTTCCCCCTTAGCCTTTTGATCTGCAAATGGGCCACACACACACACAACCAAAAATCCTCTAGCTCTCATCTTGGCTCGCAAGGTAGAGCCACCACTCTCTCTCCCAAACTGGGTATCCCAACTCTCACAAGTAAAACCAATCAAAAATTATGCAGCATAACTTTACCCCTCACCAGTGTCATTCCTTTCTCATTGCTAGCGGGAAAATCCCCCCTTTAATTATAGCAAGGTTTAAGACATAGACATAGAGAATGACCATGTAAAAGTCAATATCTTTTCTACTCTGCCCAAAACATACCAAAAAAAATGAAAATAAAGAAATAAGAGAGAAGATCGGTAACTGTACCTTTTATCCCACATATGGTGATGATCTCCTCAAGCTCTGTAGTTCGAAAGACTGCAAGTCTCCTCCCAAGGTTGACCTGCATCCAAAAATAGGCAAACAAGGACTACAAGCATGTTATTTCTATTCATGAGTTAGGGTTAGATATCAAATGATATGTATGCATCAAATAAAATACAAAAAACATCATCATTTGGGACAGGTAAAAGAGATTATTTTATTCATCAAACAAAGAATGAAACTTACAATCCATGTCGGCCATCGTTCCAC
>CBVK0103483762.1:0-10126 GCA_900067695.1 Picea abies | reverse complement strand
TGAAATTCTTCACATAATTGATTGTAATCATAGTTTTCAAAAGCATATAAAAATTCCTCTACAAATTGAAACTAATAAAAAAAGTGATATGATGGAAAAGACTCAAACCAATGTTTAATCTGACCCCTAAAAGTAAAACAGAACAATCTTCATAAAAACTTTAAAAAAAAATATCATGCTTGATGCATTTACACCAAAATGTGTTAATATGGTCTTTAGCAGATATATCCCCCCCACCATCAAAGGTGAGTTTGCAAAATCAAGAGATTATCTCGTTGGGAATATCAGGTAATGAGAAGTGGAAAACATGTTCCAACACAATGATTTGGGGAGCCATGGGGAGTTAAATACATTTGAAATAAAGACTCCTGCAAGGCCATCTTGTCAGTCTGGCCTACCTTCTATTACATTTCAAGATGACACAGAAGAAGACATTATAAATCTAGAATTATGACAGGTTGAGGGGTAAAACATTTAATCATTAAATTTACCTTGGTGTTTCAAGACCTCCTACTAGCACCATTTTTTGATGGGCGTAAATAACACATTGTCAACTAGAAGGTCAAATCCAGACCAGGGTTGTCTAAATAACCCAATTCGTTTGGAATGAAATGACCTGACGGGTTTAATGGCTCCGTTGGCCAATTGAAATCCTAAAAATAATAACAGAAATGAAACTAATATATAAAGCTATGATACTAAGTTTAATAATTTACACGAGTCAAAATAGAAACATGAATATGTGCATATGATTATGGACAACATATATACAACTTGCAATATTTATTGGATATCTTGTGAAATATATGTTTTTGAATGTGTTTATGAAAGAAATAAAAACAACACATATATTTTTATGTTTTTTGTTGAATATTTAAAATTCTAACTCTAATGAATGCTAATCAAATATAATTGAAATAATAAAAGATAAACAATCAAAGCCAATTTAACTTGTTCTGATTTCATTAATAAACAACTTAACTAAATAATAAGTAAACTAACCTGTAAATAATCTACTAAACTGAATTTATCTCCCTGTGTAATTCAAGCTTCTAATTTTCCTGCGTATGAGGGAAACCTGTAACAGAACAAAGCTAATACTCCCAGAACAAACTCATAGATGCATTGGAGGAAAAACATAACAACATAATGATAAATATGAATATCTGATGACCTTATGATAATCAATACTTATAAAGAGAGGAAAGTCAATTCAAAGCATTAATGTAATCCATCATTTAATATCTAGAATAAATTCAACAATAATTAAATGATAGATTGATCATAGATGTAAAAGGGAACAACAAATTACAGACATCATCAAAATACTTAATAATATGAAATACCATACAATAACCAGACTAAAGTTGCATCAAATGTAATAAAATTTCATAATATGGAGGAAAAACATAATGGGGTAAGCGTCACACAGGTCTAAAGGAAAATGGTGAGCAACTTCTCTGTATAAGTCTTCAAAATCATATGTCCATAATGTATCCTAGCCAAAAGATCTCTTCACTACTAAGAGTGACCAATATTTAAACTAGCTCAGGATTCACATACTCTTATCATGCAAGATAGAGTGCAATCCCCCAAAAATAGATAGTATTACAAAAATAGTAAAACTAGAAACCAGTCTTGTATGAGTTGGTTTGTCAAAATAATAACATTTTTTTATAAACATAAAAGAAATAAACTATTGAATAATAGAGTGTATGGTCCAAGATGTTTTCTCCATGTAATCAACATCATAATCATCAATTTCCTGTAGATAGAAAAACAAATTTGATATTCAGAAATAGACTGGCTACAGAATCTATGATTCTGTAGCTAGTCTTATTATTAATGAAGGAAACCAAAATTAAATCTCACTATTTTGATTTTTCATAACATAATGAAATAAAATCAAACAAAATCATTTTTACCATTATAAATTTGCAAATGAAGGATCAGACAGTTCCAAATTTATGATGCCTTTGAAATTGGTTGTATTTTTTATGATTATATTATTGGATCTCTTGGGTCTTTTATTTTCCCTTTCTATGTGTAGTTTCAACTCTTGTTTCTCTTGTTCCAGTAGAGAATTATGAGTAGCTAGATGTTTTACTTGATTCTGTAACAACGTAATATCCTTGTAATAACGTTCTATCCAATCTAAGCAACTGTCACAATGCACTAGTGCAATGGAAAACCTATGTGGAATGTATTCAGGAGTAGGTATTTCGTGCTTCCATATGGCTTGTTTCAAGTCATGACTAATGTGAGAAAAATCTTCTTAGCCTTTCACAGACACATTGGTAATATAGACACAAAGTCATATTGTTCGACTTGGGTACTGTTTACGTTCCCAGGACATTGGTTGTTTGGATCTTCCTGAGGCAGGAAACCATTTATCTCTTGATATGAAAAGTGATCATTGACCTCGATCGTAGGGATCAAGATCAAATGATCCTTTTTATAATTCCTTAAATTCCCAGAAATCAATCTACCAGACCTCTTATTCATAAAATTCAATTCTGAACTTTGCTTTTTCTTGCCCTTACGAATTTTCCTTACACTAAGTTTATAATTATGGTTCTAATTAGGTTCATTCGTAAGTACATGAGAATATTTTCCTTTTAATTCTCCCACTACTTGTTCCAACAATTTTATGGGCAAAAATATACATTGTGATTTCTTAACCATGAGGGTTTTCAAAGCAATAGGCACAGATTCATTAATTTCACAGCCATTAGGTGAATTGAAAGCTTGAATTTCAGTCACCAAACTATCAAAACTGTGATTTACATTTAAAGACAGGTTCACTATAATGTCGGCCTGGGAAAAAACATTTTGGCTCAGGAAACTCTCCCATTTGTCCCTGATTTATGATAGGTTTGATAGAAACAGGATTTAACGAGCCTGTGATGAAAAAGACTTGATAGAGAGTTCATTCTCTATCGCTTATAGTGTTTTGAAATTTTATATAGGATCATTAACAAGTATAAAAACATTTCAAATAAATCCCTATGAATAACATGAGCAGTCGGATGTGGTATAAAAATATCAAACCATAACGACCTTCACATGTGATAAACCGTTTAAAAATTAAAATGAGGTCGTGCCAGCTGGGTTTCAAGAGGTTAATGGGAATACTTTTAGGGAAGTAGGTAGACTCGTGAGAGACTGTGAAAATTCTCCATGGAACATCCTCCATTTTGGCATTTTTAACCCACTTTTCACCTTCTTATGGGAGTCTTGTTGCCCAAGATACGAAGTCCTCTCTGACTTCCGATTGGACATCCCTGACCTTGGCTCTAAACCCATCAAAGGTATGTGCAAAGGCTTGTGCAACCAAAAGATTGTAACCTTAAAATTTACTAAGAAAGATATCCCAACCATAAGCCTTCAAATCATCTATGGCATCATCATGGGTGTGACATCCCCAAAAATAAAGTATTTTTGAAATTCAAATTTGTTAGAAAATTATTTCATTTTTAGTAGAATTTGGAATTTCTTTTCCATTTATGGAAATTCTGAATTTTGAATTTGATAAATTGTAATTATTGATTTATGACTGTTGGGCAAAGATTTGATTTGACCCAACTAACTACTTGACTATGACACTTGTATGGTACAGAATATTCTATAATTAATTGCAGGAGGACAAATGGAACAACCATGTTGAAATCAGTTGACCATGACTCCATGAGTGGGGAACATGTTGGAAATACCTCAGGGATGATTGTTACAAGTGGAAAATAAGGAATTTGGCCATTGGCAACCCATGAAAATCGGGGATTTGGAAATCTGCGAAAATTCCCAAGGGAGGGAAAATACCTAGGCAAGATTAATCTTGGATATATATAACATATGTGAGGAGGTAGGGAATTGCCTAGCATGTTGGGGAAAGGGAGAATTACTATGTACTTGCTATTATGAACACTGGATCTTAAGTGTGAGGCAAAGACAAAATTGGAGATAGAAGAAAACATTGTTGAAGAGGAGATTTCAATTTCTCCCTCATGGATTCATGGTCAGGGTAGTGGGTGAATAAGACAAGTGATTTGGCTGTCCTGTTCTCAGGTTGGGAGGAACGCAGTTGTTCCCTTTGTTTCCCACAAATTAATTCAGATATGTTCTTCTACTTCCTCCTTTTATAATTATGTCATTGAAAAAATCGAATACATTTACTATCCTAGATTATTATCTTACTGTCAATTGTATTATATGGAATTATAGAGTTGTTGTAGACTCATCATGATAGGAATAATCTGATTCAATTAAATTATGTAGATATATGATCATATTATATTTTCTGCTATAGAAACAACCTAGCTTACTATCGAATGTATCGATAGGGATTTATACAGGTTCTCTGTTGTAGTAATAGAATCAATATATTAATATATGAATTTATCTTTAGTGAAAATAGATCCAAATCTAGACAGTAAGCATCATTACAAAACTACTGTGTTTTAGTCATGCCAAGAACAGATCTGTTCTGCTTGAAGCAATAAATTAGCCATGCAAGTCCCAATAGTACAAGTCCTGGAAATATTCTATGTATCATGAGATCATCATGAGTCATACGCCTTTAAGTATTCAAATTTTGTAGTGGAGTTTCAATTTGTTTGAACCTCAAAATAAATCTAGAAAGAATTTTTTGGAGTTTTATATTTCTTTTTATCTGTGTATATTAAAAATCCGAAATTCGGATGAACGATTGCTATGTTAAGGGTTTCACAAAATATTAAACAAAAATATGAATGTAGCTATAAATATATACACACACACACACACATGTAAATGTTCATTCATCAATCGTTACAGTGGGTGCTAGAGATTTGCTAGTATACAATTGTAGAATACCTATGTCTATATAGAATAAGTAAAGGAAAATCTTCTAGAATTTATACCAAACCACTCCATAAATAAGAAAATGGCTATGTTTATGTGTATATATAGGTAACTTGGATATATGTAGATATAAATAAAATGTTCCATATTTAATTACAGAGTTGTATCCACAAGTTAGGTTACACTGATAGTCTCAGAATCATCTTAGTACCTATGAATTAGACTCCGTTAGCAATGAATTTGACAAGAACTTATAACTCAGACATTTGAATGAATGAAAACAAGGTATCAGTCCCAGAAAAATTTTAGTGCACTTGGATTAAAACAAAAGGGAAAAGTCGACCTAAACTATTATAGATCCAGAATAAACATCACCATAGTAAATACAAGGTTTTATTTTTACTTCCAGTACTCTTTTATGTGTACCTAGGATATACGGTGCGAAAACAAATTATAGTAAGACTACAGGAATGGAAATAAGATTTAATTTTCACATTTCATTCATTTCAGAAAAATGTTGAGGAAAACAGTCCCAGTATACGAAGGAAGGCCACCTCGTATTTTTCCATTTTAGTAAGGCTCGAGATAAGACCTAGCAATAATACAACTTAATATTTGGCCAATTATACAAGCTTTAAAATTCAACTCTATAGCTCGACTGTGAAGAGAAGCATGGGGATAAATACTAGCATACAGTGAACCAATCTCTATTACAGAGATAGTTCCTTAGTTGAATAATTCTACCAATAAACCTCTAGGCCTTCTTGGAAGGGGCATGATGGAACCCGAGTACCTCTTATGTGGGTGATAGAAGAAAATATCCATGTTTGTCCTTGCATGGCCAAAGCTCCTATACAGAGTTATGATAAACGCCATTAATAAGTTGTTCAATAGAAGTGCAGTAAATTAAAAATGAGTAATAGTGGGAAAGGAATAGTTGAAGTATTACTAAACTTTCATTTGAGGAGTTTGATACCCTTCGTCGTCACGTTGAGATGAGTAAATCTCTAGACTAAAAGGGGAGGAGGAGCCCAAGGCTTCCTGATGGGTACCCTCGCGAATTACAGGGGTCCCATCAATAGTAATAATAGACAATAAACAAATCAATGCAGACATTACGAGAATAAAATCAAAACGAATATGTTAGTAATTTTATATTAAACCAAGAAAGTACAGAAAGGAAATATTTTATCACTATTCATCCACTTCACCCATAATTAATATTGCTTCTTTTTACTGAATGATGGTTTCCACCCCAAGAAAGATAATAACAGACTCTTCATTGTAAATAAACAGTGCCTTAAGGGAACTATTTGGGGTGTGGACATAGAGTAACAAGGTAACGAAAGGATGTCGAAAGGATTGAAAACAACCCCAACGTAAGTTTAACCCTGTGGACATTACAAAGTATTATAGTTACAGTATAATATCCTAAAACAAAAAGGGGGTTATAATAACCAGAGTTGCAGCCCAATATTTTTGCCATTGTACTAAAGGAACCAAGAGTAATCTAATAATTAGATCATAGTGCAAAAAGAAACTTGCTGGCGAAAATGACAATGTAACTCCCTTTCCAAATGACAATGTGCTTCGACGGGAAAATAAAATGGAGAGCCTCTCGGAAGACCTCTCAATGAAGCAATAGATGCGATAAATCCCTAAGAAAGGATTCACCTGTATTTGGGATTGATATGTGGAGGCTAAACGTATATCGTTTAAGTCAGATATTCCTTTTAGGGAGTATAACGTGACCCCATGTCTATACCCCTATATATAGATAGATAGATAGATAGATAGATAGATAGGGAAAAAACTTCTTTTGTTTGCTGGAATAAACAAGTTGAATACTATTGCACGCGACCTATAGAAATCTCCTAGGTAAAGAGAGTTAGGATTTGTTTAAGCCCCAAACCTAATCTATGGTATAGGTATTATGGGTATAGATGAGTAGGTTGGGAAGAAAAGGGAAATTTCTAAAAAATATCTGAGATTTAACCTTATAAGTTGTATATTAGACAAGAGGGAAGGTAGTAAAATTTTGACATACTGTGACAGGTCAGAAATAAATTGCGTTACAAAAGATTTATGGCAGAATGTAGTTTGTTTCCCCATGTATTGATAAACCTATAAAATGTGATTTGAGATTGTAGAACTCATATTAATAATAAAAAGAATTTTATTTTTGACATTTTTGAGGTATATTACATATGGTATCAGAGAGAAAGTTAGAACACTGGGCCTGAACATGGACACATTAGTTTCTTAGTATATATTTTGATTTAGGAAAAAATAATAAACATTTATTGTTACAAACGGAAAGCCCTTTATGTTTTATGTTAATTATGGCAACGTAGGACAATGCAGAAATCAAGATGGAAGGAAATTCAGAGCAGAGACCTCCTCGAGATCCAATAAATAACAATGATGGAGGCTCACCCACATAAGTGCTGGAAACATTGAGGAATATTATTGTTGAACTGTAGTTTTTCAAAGCCGACAACGAGAAAATGAAGAAAGCATGGTAGGAACAACAAGAGATAAATGAATTCCTACTACGCAGTATAGTGACCAAGAAAATCCCAAAGGATGATAACCATGATGAAGAGGTCAGCAAAAGGGCCTCCAAGAATTTTGGGCCTGAAACAGAAAAAGGAGATAGTTTGTCTGAAGGTACACCTTTAGCTGAGAACAAAACTAAAGTAGACAGAAAAAGAAAACAAGTAGATGACCTTGAAGGAGAATTTAAAAAGATTAAACTAGCTACCTTTGACGGAGAATCTAGAACAGGAGAAGAAGTTGAGGCATGGTTGTTAGACATCAAAAACATACTTCCAGATGTACAACTAATCCATTAATATGAAGGTCAGAGTGGCCATCTACAACCTGAAAGGGAAGGCCAACATTTGGTGGCAAGATCTAAAATTGGCCAAGGGCCTAAAGGAGAAACAGATGGAAAGGTCTGACTTTAAGAAGTATTTCAAGAAACAATACCTTTCTGAAATCTACGACGAAAGGAAGACGAAATAATTTTATGAGTTACGACTTGGAGAGATGACAATGGAGGACCTTATAAACAAATTTCTAGAACTACTCAGGTTCGTACCTTACGTCCGGGAAGATAAGGTAAAAATCTAGTGATTCTTAAACTATTTACCACAGTCCTACCAAGACAGAATTGAGTTTGACAACCCCAAATCCTTGAGTGAAGTATTCCGGAAAGGATGGACGTGCTACGACTAGTACAAACAGTGGGTAGAATTTCCCAAATCTTGGAAGGATAAGAAACAAGACAAAATGAACTAGTGGAAGAAGGGTTATAGCCAGCTCTGTATTGGAATGCAGGAAAAAGATTTCCTAGAAAATATTTTCACTCAAACCATCCAAGCATAGAAGGAGGCGGTAAACCAGTAAACTTGGGAACAAAGAAGTTCAGGGACAACCCTCGGGAATCGCTAAAGTGTTGGGAATGTGGAGAACCTCATCTCAAGAGGAATTGTCCACGTTTAAGAACAACAAATAGAACTATTGTTCATAATCTATAGGAATATTTGACGGTGGTTGATGTAGGAAGAAGCCTGCATCGAATTAATGCATCCATAGACGGTCGACAAGTTGACCACCGGTCCTCTGTGGTAGAAATCGAAAGCAAAATCAATAACACTCAATTTTTTGTTTTAATTGACTCTGGATATACGTTAAGTTATATTACTCCTGATGTAGTAGAGTCAAATAAACTTAAGAAATTGAAGAACGCAAAATCATGGCTAGTACAACTAGCAACAAGAACTAAAAGGAAAGTAGTTGACTTTATTTCTAATTTCAAGTTCATCTTAGATGGTCAGAACATAAGAACGAATTTGAATATCCTACCACTAGGATCTTATGATATGATTATCAGAATGGATTGGTTGGAAAAGTACAAAGCAGTACTAGATTGTTATACAAAGACATATAACTTTAAAGATGATTATAGCACTACTAGAACAACCCAAGGTATACCAAAACCTGTATCAGTTAGACAACTTTCAGCGATGCAATTCAAGAAATGTATGAGAAAGGGATTTCAAGTTGTAACATCCCGCTCTGGCGCACTTACCAAACTTATTATTTGAGGACACTTGCTCGCGAGTGATCCATATTTTTATGATGATAAAACTTTTTCTATCATTATGATGCGTTAAGTTATATGACAGGATGTTTTTACTACCTTGATGTAGACAGGTGCTGCTGACTCAGTTTCTTTGAGTGTGCAGGGTTTCAGACCTTGAGGATGCAGAGGCATCAGTAGAACTCCCTTGGACTCCGGATTGAGTCAGGGAGTGGGGTATTTGAGTTGTTTCATTTACAATGATATTGTTTTGATTTGATGTTATGCTATTGATTTTATGATGTGTTGTTGTCATGATCTGACATGGTGGTTGATGATGTAGGCTGACGTTAGCTTGCTGACCGGACTCACATATGGAGTAAAGGGGCCACACACGAGTTCCAGAGAGATTGAGGGAGAGGTGTGGACAACAGCCCTGCAACAGCCTACTAGCACTCGCGCCGTGGCTCGAACTGTAGGTTAACGATTACCTAGTTTGAGAGGATCCACGATGCCGTGAGGGCAGATTGCGACAGTCGCTCACGATGATTCTAAGGGGCAAGAAATAAGGCGGGGGCCTTATTCCTTAGAGCCCTTAGTCTCCCACAAGATTCACCTGGCGGAGTGTTGACTGCAGGGGTTATAGAGTCTACCAATCCGTCAAGCCAGCGAGTGGCACCCTTGGAGCACGTGGTGCGTCCTGAAGGGCACGTCGCACGACCAAAGCAATCAAGGTGAGTGGCACCCTTGGAGCACGTAGTGCGTTCTGAAGGGCACGTCGCTTTGAGGATGATGATGAGACCGCCTAGACGACCTTGAGACCTTAGCACATGATAATTCTTAAAACGACCCCCCCTAATTAATTTGTCTCCCTGTTCAAATCAAACCTAGATTAAGACGTCTCTAAGATAAATTGACCAGCCCTAAGAAAAGATCCTCCAAAAATAAACCTAGGGTGTAAACTAACACCCACCTAGGAGTTAATTAAAAACTTCTAAAAAGTAAAAGGGGGTAAAAGTAATGAGGGGGTTAATTTAAAATAATAATAATAATAATAATAAATAAATAATAAATAAATAAACAAATAAAAATAAAATGTGTGTATATCTATATTGAAAAGAATGTCAAAGCGCTTTTTCAATTGGGGGATTAACAAAAAAATATATATTTAATAATAAATAAAATGGGAAGAGAGAATAG
>CBVK0103483737.1:0-18373 GCA_900067695.1 Picea abies | reverse complement strand
ACCTTTATTACATCTGAATATATTGATCTACCTATGTGCGGGTTAGGACCTTAACATGTGCTACGATCTTTGCATTCACAAATCGAAATGTGCATTGATGTTTTTCACTGATAGACTTGTGAAACACTTGAAGAATCATGGAATGAACGGTGCCACCGACTACTTTGTTCTCTGCCATTTTAATTTATCAACACATAGACAACTCATTTCAAGGAAGATAGAAATGTTGTTTGGCTTCCATACTCATCATTAAACTTTTTGGTAGTGGTTTTCATAAGGCTATTTTTGTTGCCTCATGTCTCAAAAATGTCTGGCCAGTTCTTGTTATTACTCCATATGCATTTCATTTACAGTGGGAGTTGATGATTGAGCAATGGCTTAAGATCCAGTCATCTGAAATATTGGTGGTGATGTCACAGTGGGTAGGGTCAAACATAGGGAACCTCAATATTCTGTAGACATCTAGTAAGTAGACTGTTCATCTTGATGGTGTTTTCAACATAATATCATATGAACTTGTATCGAAGCTACAAGAGATACTTGTCAAGAGTGATTTTAAGATCATCATCGCTGATGAGTCCCATTATATGAAGAATCCCCAAGAAAAAAGGACAAATGCTTGTATTCCTGTTTTCCGGAAATCCCAGTATCGTATCTTGCTTTGTGGAACTCCTGCATTGTCCCAACCTATTGATATTTTGAAGAAAATGGAAGATTTGTATCGTACTATGTATAAGGATGTTCACCAATATGGCAACAATATTGCAAGTGTGGTATTTTGGAATATATCAAGGAGCTTGTAATCATGAAGAGTTGCATGATTTAATGAAGGCTAAAGAAACATGTTCTTTGTAGATGAAGGATGAGGATCATACTCCAATAGAAACCAATGCGTGAGCAGTGATAGATGTAAATAAGTCACCGCAGTTTTCTTCCTCAAAAGCACAAATCCAAAATCTGTTAATATGAATCCTAGAGACTATTCTCTGGAATTCTAAGCCAATTATCCCAACCTTTCCACTAAATGGTGATATTTTCGGATGTCTCTCATTTGTTACAGGTTCGTAGACATTTGATATTTTCTGTATATAATAAATACCACCTAATGGAAAGAAGGTGTATGAAGAAACACTCTTCAATCTCAAAAATATATAATATTTTTCCTTTAATAATAAAGGGCCCAATCATTTTTATCTTCGAATAAGATCATAATATATTTTAACCTTTATTGCATGCCTTGACACCATAACATATAACCCCAATTAGGCATTGGGGCCAAAGGGTAAATGGCATGCAATTAACCCAATAGGCTTCTCATGATGCTCATGGATTCTATAATTCTTCTATAATTATTAACATAACGATATGTTTTATTATGATATGATGTTGGATAATGTTAAAGTCATAATGCAAAAGTAACTTGGTAATATCATATGTTATAATTAAATATTTGAAAGGGATATGACATAAGGGTCATGCAAACTTAAAGAGTATTATGTGGGCTTTGTTATAGGATAAAGAATTTGGATAATTGGTTTACTTTTCTCCTTTTTTATCAAGAGAAAAGAAAATGGCAAACCATGATATAATAATATAACTTTACTTTTGGCATAGGACAAATTTTAAGGTACGGTATAAGAAATATCTTTTGAAAGCTTGGAATATAGACATGTTGATATGTATGACAACAAAGGTGATAAAAGGGGCCAAAAAGAATGTGGCAGAAAATTAATATACGGGAACTGAACAAAAGGGCCACTTTTGTGATTTTTCAAGAGCCTCAACAACTTTACCAATTACCGTATCATCCTTGTTGAATGCTTGTAGTAAACTAGTGTCTATTTGAGAGCCTATATCATGTGCAACTTCAAAATTGATCACTGACCATTATCATCATAAATTAAAATATTCTTTAATAACATCTTCTTTGAATGTGTAGTAGCAGCTCAGTAGGAGTGCACAAGACTTTGTGCAAGCAATTGTGAAATGAGAGGGGGAGCTTGGCAATGCTTTTTCAGCTAAGTATTGTTAACAAAAATCGTTGTCAACAGGAGGGGCTTAGCATCACTCTAAAAATATCAAATTAGGGTTTTATTTGTCAAATTTATGTAAAATTGGATTTTCTCATGTAAACTCGCCATGTCGACCTTTTTGCCATAATTTTGTAATTGAATGTCATTTTCATTTTATAAATAGGGGATTTTCCCCTTGTATTTTTTCATCATTCATTCACTCACTAAATGAGGTCTGAAATTTTGGCTTTTTAAGGGTCTTTGTCTGAACTAAGTGGTGTGCAACTCTTGGAGCAGGCTTATATTGGTGTTTTTGGCATTTTTCTTGGTGGAAAGTCTTCAACTAGGCTAATTGCTAGATTATTCTTGGTGAATGTAAGTGAATTTATGCAATGCTTCTTTACTTTGAATGGTTATAGCACATTTACTTTTCATTTTTTCCAATATTATGAAATTGCTAGCTTAAAACCCTAGGAGATCAAGCACATGTTATTGTCCTTGTCTTAATAGATTTTCACCTACAAGATTGTGCTAGAAACCCTACATTTTGAAGAATTGTGCTAGAGCCCTACCATTGTAGCACTCTAGTATCATTTTCTTCATCAATCCATTGTTTACTTCAAGCTTGAGCTAAAGAAGAAGGAAAACCGCTAGGGCCTAAGGTTACCTACTTCCTAGTAGTTATTTTCCTTCTAAGGCTTGTTGATTGAGGCCTTGGGTTACCAACACCTCCACCATAATCCTTCTTTTTCCTTAACTCATACATTATCATTTGATTCCTTTAAGATTGTTTCTACAAAAAGTGACTCCATTAGCCCTAAAGACACTGATCTAGACCTTCTATTTGTTTCATTGATGAGAACAACACTTAAAACTTTTACCTCAAGTTATTTACTAACCTTTCCTAACCATAGATTAGAATAATTCACTAACCTTCTTTTTGTTGTTACAAAAGTAAGCTACAACCAATTATTACAACAGTAAAAGCTCTTAAAAGCAATTGCAAAAGTTGATTTTTACACTGCCTCATTAGGTTCTGACAAGTGCTAGGACAATGCTATTGTTGGATTATCATTTTTGGTCATTGTGAAGCTTATTTAAGGAATTGATTGTGAATCTATCATCTTGTATACATTGTTGTTATAAAATTTATGTTTGCTTCATCTTGCATCAACTTATTTCTTTTATTGACAAGTCCAAGGTTTTATGAAGAACTAACATAAAATTGTACTTGCAAAAGATATTGTTTTCTTGTTGCTTTGTTCTGGGAAGGTACACTCAAGCATATCATTTCTTCATTTGCTAAAACTTTGGGACTATCTGATCAATGTGACTTGTGAGAGGGGACATCTTTTATTGACACTTCAACCTTTTCCTTCTCAACCCGCCAAGTCACCAGGGACGTCTCCCCTAGGATATCATCCCTAAATAGAAAGAGGTGTCTTATTAAGGTGACAATGATAGGACAACCTCCTTTTACGCCAATTTTCCCTCGTTTAGCCTTTTCCTTTAGGACAAGTATAAGTTGTGCGATAACATTTTCGTTCCACTTTCAAGGAACACTGAGTCAATTCTCCTCAAAGATGACACTTTTCAGTAAGCCTTTTCTCAAAATCCTTTACTTTACAAAGATTACCTGGTGACTCCATTGAAGGTGATCCCCTCATCCCTTTGATAATTTCAAGAAATCTATCTGGCGACTCCACTAATGAAAAAACCAACCATGACTTCTCAATGGGACCCAGGAAATTTCAAACCCTTAGACATGAGTAAAATCTTGGGATACCCTAGGAAAATGCCCCCTAAGTATGAACAATGGCTCCCTAGATTCACTGGTAGTAATGGGGAGAGAGTTGACTATCACATGGTTGATTTTTGGGCTTTCTTTCAACTCCACCCTATCAGTGATGATGTTGAATATTTGGCAATGAAACTCTTCTCTGCCACTCTTCATGGCAATGCTAGGGAATTGTATGACAACCTACCTAATGCTAGCATCACATCTATGGTCCAATTGAAATACACCTTTCTTAAAATATGGGGTATTAAGTTGGAACACATCCCAATACTACTAAAAAGACTCGATCATATAAAACAAACTGAGAATGAAACTGTTAGACAATTCCAGGACAAATTTTAGGACCTACTATTTCGAATTGCTGGAAGCCATCATCCTGAAGACAAGTACCTCGTTTATCTCTATACCAATGCACTCTTATTACATTTAGGGTTTCCCCTCAGTAAAAAGGGCCCAATAACTCTCCATGAAGCTCATGACATGGCTAAAGACATCAAGGAAAATATCTCCTTGTCCAAGGAAAGACACCTCTTTACCCCATATACTCTTAGTTTGGAAAGATTAGTTTCCCTTGAAACCTTTACTAATGATTTCCAAGAAGAAGGGGAATGAATCATTAACCAACAAGAGGCTAAGGAGAAGGATCATGATGGGGTTTTCTAATCCCACAAGGAAGAGCAAAGGATTACTCATTCTTTTGCCAAGAATAATGAAGACGTACTTGAGGAATTAGAACCCGAGGATATCAAAGATGATGATGAATAATCGATGAGTGCTCCTCCCTCTGATGAAGCCATCCAAAATCCTATTTTTCTTTTACAGACGAAGAAGATGAGGTTAGTCACTTTCCTTTTCAGGTTTTTGATAATACCTTATTCTATGATGCAAAGAATGAAGAATAAATGGAACCCTTGGACAAGCTAGATCCTTTGTATTATAAAGTTGAATCAAGTATTCCATTTGATGAATTTATCCAAATTATTGAAGCTCCTGCACAGGAAGAAGTAAGCACAGTGAGTTATTTCCCTTTACAAAATTTTGATGATTCTTTATTTTATGATTTGGAAAGTGAAGAGGTGCTAGAGGAGCCCTTGGATGCTTTAAATCCTTCATGTCATGATAAAGATAGTGAAATTGTTGATAATATTGATGAGTTCATACATGTTGGAAGGTGTAAGTGGGATGTGGTTCGTTCTAATAAAGATCTCATTTACAACATTGAATTTCATTTCCATAAGTTTTCTTTGCAACTATCATATGAGGTTACTAATTTTGACAATTGTCAACAAGGATATGATATAAATATAGATACTTTCCAAACACCCAGAGATGACCTAGTCCTATATTCTCATGATGATTTTCGGTCATACCTTGAGGATTTTGATGAGTACTCCTCTAAGCATTTGGATCTTTTATATGAAGAAAATTTCCAACCATCATTATGCTCAGATCTTGAGAAGAGTGAGGAATTTTCTTTCCTGAAGCAGGATATTTATGATAAGATTTTCCAACTCCCTTTGGTTACTCTACCTTGCTATGTCACTAAGGGTATGATTTGTGTTAGCAATCAAATAATTCATTCTGAAATTTGTTTCAAAATTGATGCCTCATCTTGTCGAGGACTTTTGACTACCTTCCCAAGCTCTAAAAACATATCTGAAAGTACCATTGGAAATCTTAGGATTTCTAGTTGTCAATCAACTATTCAAGCATGTAAAACACACTCTCTACTGCTCAAAAATTTTGATTTTTCCCAAGGCAGTTTTCATTAAAAAAATCTATGCTTTCACCAACTTATTGGTTCAGAAATCTGCTAGTTAGTTGTTGAAATCTTTCCTTTTCACCAGCTAAAGGGGCGGATTTAGGACAAAAGAGATGGAAAAAGCACAGAAGAGTCCATAAATGTCTTCTTTCTGCCCAAATCACGATTTTTTATTTCATGAACACGTGGGAAAGGTGTTAAATGATGGATAATAATTAGGAGGAGCTAAATCATCTTTCTCATCCAACTTTAAAGACATGTGGTGAGAAAATAACACCAAATGGCACAATAAATCTTGACAGAAAATCTCCCAGTCATCAAAGATAGATTTCTGAATTTGTAATTTTCACCTACAGGCTGCCAAATAATGTTTTACCTATCAAATTCGACTTGTAATGATCAGATTAAATCTATTTGGTTAAATATTAGGTGTCTTATTGTATTAAGTTTTGTACTCTGTTTTTCATATTTAGAAATCCAGATCCATGTTTATAGGATCTGAGATCTGTTGTAAAATATATAAATACCTATCATTTGATAGAAAGAGGGGGTTCGATTTTGGATACATAAAATACTATATTGTAAATAGACTTTTCCATATGATAATACAAATCACAGTTTTCTCTCTCTATTGATGTCAGATTCTCATCTTTCCTTCTGTACTCTTATTCAAGTTGTTTTAGTTGTAGAATGATTGTCATCTCATTGGTTAGCTCATAATTTGATTAATAGTTTCTTATCATTGTTTATTAAACCCTACATTTGTATTTGGTTTATAAGCATTGTTTTCTCACCCACTTAAAACCTATCAGTTGATTATTGATCCTTGAGAGAACTGGTTCATTTGATTCTCATTTTGACTATCTGAATACAATACTGTAATTGATTTATCCCATTGATCCACACATACAAAATACAAAAATAAGTTTACTTTAAGTTAGTAAGCATCTTTGTCTTGCAACCCCAATGAGTTTCTTGGAGTGATAACAGTTTGGAAACATGTCCCTTACCCCAAGTCTTCTGTAGGAAAAATCCTCCTTTTGGAATTTAGGGGAAGGTTGAGTACCTTAAGAAGAAGCCTATTATCACAGTCCTCCATCTTCCTCTTAAGAAATTGTCAGTCTTCCTCTAGGATCTTGTTAGTCCCTTCCCATGCCTCAGATTGTGAAGACATTTGAGGTAGCCAGCCTTTAGACTCTTTGAGTCAGTATTTTGAGCCTTTGACTTTTCACAATCCCTTTCTGAGATGGATTGAGAACTTTCCTAAGAGTATGACTTGGCACCTTTTTTCCCTCCCACCCGCCTCCATGAGTTAGACCTTGTGATTTCCAATGATACAATACATTTTCTAACTCATGTTATTTTTGTGCTTAACTTATCACTGCTTTGGTTTATGATGAAGAAAAAAGGCAGGTATTTTGAGACATTGCTAGGATGGTTTCACTGGCTATTTGACTACACCTAGCATTCAGCCAACAGGTAAGTAGAGGTAAGTAGGTAGGAATTTTGCATTCATTGTATACACCATCTGTATTTCATGCTAGAGTAGTTGTATTTCCATTTGTATTTATGCTTGCTTACTTTCATTTTATTGTACCATATATGAACCAGGGGTGATATCACCACCCCAAATGATTACTGATAGATTTTGTTGAGATCTAGCAAGTCACAGGTCATACCAGAGATGTTGAGGTTCTCATGCGCTCTACGGTGAGTACATGTCCCTGAGTTGGAGCCAGATGTTATCCCCTAGCCTAGGGATAAATAAGGATATTATGTCTCGATGCCCATAAGTCCTAGACATGGAGTACCAAGAGACATATTGACTTGATCCTGGCCCTAGAGGGTGCATCCTTTTTCTTCAGTGATTCCATCCTGTCAGCAGCAACACCATCCATCCCATTGGCCTGGTCCTTCAACAGTGGGTCTTTCTCCACGATTTAATGAGTTTGGGTATCATGGTATGTGTCACTCTGATTCTTAAAACATTTGAATATGTGCATTTAATTATAATTTACTTCATGACGTGTGCTTGGACTTTATGCCTTTTGACTTGTCCACACCTGGGGGGGATGACAGGATGCCCTAGCAAGTTGGTTCCCTTAGGAGTGAGTTTCCACTAGGTGGGTTCATCAAAGGTCATCGTCCATTCCCACCATACTTATCACTTTTCATCAAATTCCCTCTCATCCATACCCTACATTGGTTGGGGCATTGGGTATTCCAAGCTAGCAAAGGGATGTACCTTGCCTTATGGGAAGAAGGGGTTGAGGCCCAGAGGGTAAAAGTAGCTGGAAAAAGATAAAATCCAAAAGAACAAAAACTTCATGTGCTTCACCCAGGGATACTCGAGAAAGAAGTAAAAGGATTCTCAGCAAGAAATGGAGGGACCCATAAAATAATAAACTCAAGACCTAGTTGGAGGATAGGGGGTCTTATCATGAGACAACCTATTAGGTCCATGGGCATGTAGCGGTATGACACTACCATTCACCTGGTCACCATGCCATGGTAGTGTCTCTTGGTGGCATAGCCAAGAGAAAGGGGGTCTCATCATGAGGAAACCTTCTCATCTCTGTGAAATGCTTGTGGGTAACATTGTCACCACTAGTCACCATGTTAGGGAAGTGTCACCTAGATATTCTCTTGAAATAAAAAGCAATAAGGTAAAAAGGTAAAAAGGCATTAAATGGGATTGGAAACATTTTCATCCATGACAAGGTGCAGCTCACCCTCTTCACAGGAACCCACAGGTAAGCCATACATTTCCTTGTCATCATTGCACCCATTTGCCCAAACATCCCCATATCATCTCATGCACTTATGTGACCTAGATTGGTCTTCACCTAGAAACATCCCACATCTAAGGATAATTAGCCCAATAGGATGTCATGAAACCCTCTCCAAACCTGGCTTGTAGAATAGCATAACGTCTTTGAGCACTTGTCTGGGAAAGGGGGGTTTATGCACATGTTTAGATAACTTGATTATTAGATGTGATTGGCATTGCTATGATCCCTGTGACTTATGAGCCCATGGAGGGTGTACTTGTTGTTGTTGTAGTACCATGCCCAACAGACAAGTACACATGTGGATATGATTATCTCAAACCTCCATAGGGATAAAATCCCACCAAATGGATGATGAGACCCCAGCAAAGGGCAAACATATACAAGAGGACTTCACCGGAGAGAGAGGAGGACGTTCCAACAGAGACAACCTGACAGGCCTGGACCCAGGGGGGTCTTTCCCTCCCACATGATGTTGGCCCCTGAAGTCCCTTGATGTCATCATTCAAAGCCTTGATGTCACCCAATTGAGTCCCCCAACTTGAGGACGACATTGGTTGGCACGTGTGGTGGTTCCAGAGGGGTTTTGAGCCCCAACGTTCCACTTGAAGGGCCAACATTCTAGTAAGGAATCTAACATCACGCTAGGAGGGGAATGACATCACCCTAAAAATCTCAAATTAGGGCTTTATTTGTCAAATTTATGTAAAATTAGATTTTCTCATGTAAACGGGACATGTCGGCCTTTTTGACCTAATTTTGTAATTGAAGGTCATTTTCCTTGTATAAATAGGGGATTTTCCCCTTGTATTTTTTCATCATTCATTCACTCACTAAGTTAGGTCTGAAATTTCGGCTCCTTAAGGCTCTTTGGATGAACTAAGTGGTGTGCAACTCTTGGAGGAGGCTTATATTGGTGTTTTTGAAATTTTTCTTGGTGGAAAGTCTTCAACTAGGCTAATTGCTAAATTATTCTTGGTGAATGTAAGTGAATTTCTGCAATTATTCTTTACTTTGAATGGTTATAGTACATTTACTTTGCATTTTGTCTAAGATTATGAAATTGCTAGCTTAAAACCCTAGGAGATCAAGAACATGTTATTGTCCTTGTCTTAATAGCTTTTCACCTACAAGATTGTGCTAGAAACCCTACCTTTTGAGTCATTATGCTAGAGACCTACCATTGTAGCACTCTAGTATCATTTTCTTCATCAAGCCATTGTTTACTTCAAGCTTGAGCTAAAGAAGAAGGAAAACCACTAGGGCCTGGGTTACCTACTTCCTAGTAGTCGTTTTCCTTCTAAGGCTTGTTAATTAAGGCCTTGGGTTACCAACACCTCAACCATCATCTGTTTTTGTCCTTAGTTCATACATTATCATTTGATTCCTTCAAGATTGTTGCTGCAAAAAAGTGACTCCATTAGCCCTAAAGACACTGATCTAGACCTTCTATTTGATTGATTTATGAGAACAACACTTAAAACGTTTACCTCAAGCTATTTACTAACCTTTCCTAAGCCTAGATTAGACTAATTCACTAACCTTTTTGATGTTGTTACAAAACTAAGCTACAACCAATTATTACAGCTGTAAAAGTTGTTAGAAGCAATTGTAAAAGTTGATTTTTACACTACCTCATTAGCTTCTGACAAGTGCTAGGACATTGTTATTGTTGGATTATCATTTTTGGTCATTGTGAAGATTATTTAAGGCATTGATTGTGAAGCTATCATCTTGTATACATTGTTGTTATAAAAAAATTGTTTGCTTCATCTTGCATCAACTTATTTCTTTTATCGTCAAGTCCAAGTTTTTATGAAGAACTAACATAAAATTGTACTTGCAAAAGATATTGTTTTCTTGTTGTTTTGTTTTGGGCAGATACACTCAATCATATTATTGCTTCATTCACTAAAACTTTGGGACTTTATGATCAATGTGACTTGTGATAGGGGACATCTTTTATTGACACTTCAACCTTTTCCTTCTCAAAACCCCAGGTCACCGAGGACGTCTCCCCTGGGATATCATCCCTAAATAGAAAGATGTGTCTTATTAAGGTGGCAGTGATAGGAAAACCTCATGCTACGCTAATTTTCCCTCCTTTAGCCTTTTCCTTTAGGACAAGTACAAGCTATGAGATAATAGGTACAATAAGGAATGTATTGTAACGAACTTGGAAAGTAAGTCCCTCAATTAAGAGAACGATGGTGAACATCAAGAGAGGAATGAGAGTAAAGTGAACTATATAATCGATGAGATCAATAGTATGAAGACCAATTTATTCCTTGCATTCACTTAATGGACTTGTGTTGTTAGTGTCCAAGAAGGAAAAGGAAAGAAGAATTTGAAGGAGATTCATTAGGAAGGGGAGAAATGATGTTTAGGTTTTTTTATTTCATGTTGGCATCCACTAGTTTATGTTTGACTTTGTTTTTATGTCAACCTAGCTATGTCATAACTTATTTGGCAATCGGTTGTCGTAAAATTTTGTTTTTGGAATGTTTGAATATATGATTTTACCAAGAGAATTCTCTAGTGATAGGCTCTAGATAGTCCCATAGTCCAACTTTTTAGATTGTTTGCAAAACATGGTTTAGTTAGGCACCAAACTCTCTCCCTCTCTCTAGTCTTTTTGTAACATTGTATTTTTAGCAGAATCTTTATGTGTACCAAAAAAAACATTATTAAAATGTTTATTTGTGCTTAAATAACCAAAATCATGGGGAAATAAATTCTTAGTCTTAAAATATAATCAAAGTATAAATCTTCAATTCATAATAATAATTGTGTTACTCAATTTTACCAAGTAACTCTATAGGAAAATCTGTCAAACATAATTCCTTATAGATCTATGAAACTCAGGTGTCTAGTGTAATTCTTAACAAATTTGAGAATAAGGTAGTTGTGGCATGTACATATTGATCTTGTTTCATGTTGATGTGAAGGAGTAACACTATATTGAATATGTGGAAAAGTATAGAAAACATAATCTTGGTCAAAATGGTATTTCTCTTTATTTGAATTGATAACTTCATGAATAGCCCTGAAAACAAAACCATTGATTTTATCTTTAATCTCTCAAAGAACATACAAATATATTGGTATATTTATATGGCATGAAAAACACAAGTAAAACCAAATTGTAGTGCATTTTATTATAGATGTAATAATATTTATATGCATAAAGTTTTCCTAAGAAAAGGAAAGGAGATTTTATAGTTGTAGAAACATTTTGTTCTTCATAGCATACATAACTTTATTTTTACACTCATGTGTGCATAACAATAGACATGCACGGAGAAGGAGAGTAGAATAAGACTAATAAAGAAGTTGCAACACTAAAGAGAGGGGAATACAACTCAAACTACATGGAACTAATGACAATGGACTCAAATCACTATATGGTCTAGTGACACAATCAATACTCTCTTACAACACTCTAGAATGTAGAAGAACTTTGGCCTTTGCTAGTGTTGTTGTGAGTTGTACTTACATCACCCAGTAAACATGTGAAATTTGATTGATATTTTGGAATGCCAACAATTCCAGAAAAGCATCTCTAATGGATTGGAGTGTGTCGAAAATGTCCATCATAGTAGGTCGTCCTTCAGGAGAATCTCTTGTGCAAAGCAAACCCATACTTATGGATTGACTAAGGTAGTTGAGATCCTTATCTACTTGAGTGCTCGTACTAGTCCTTATTAATAAACTCTTGTCCACCACTTCCCCTAGCTGATTTGGAAAACAACCACCCACCCATTTTTCCAAGTTCATTCCCTCCACAAACATGTTTTTGGTAGGCTTCTTTCTAGTTATCATCTCCAATAACACTATTCCATAGCTATAAACATCACCTTTTTTTGTGACATGTCCACCCAATCCATATACTGCATTCAAACATCCTCATCATAAGGTTTCTAATTCAAAATATTTAATAAAATATGAAACTCATGACATTGTATAACATGCCATCTAGTTCAAACAATACCTGGAGAAATGTAGCATGCAGATCCCTTAATTGAGAGTGTAGAAGTGAAAGTTGAATCCTCATTATTTGTAAAACATATGGTCGCAATCCCAAAGTCTACTAAATATGTTGTCATATCTTCACCAAGAAGCACATTGTTTGGTTTCAAATCAAAATGGGTCACTTACATGAAACAATGGTGATGGAGATATGACATGCCTTGGCTTCATCAACCTTGAAGATCATTGTTGGCAATGGTAACTTGAGCATTCTGTTGAAAGTTGATGGTGCCATAGAAATTAGAGAGTGTCCCTGTAACTGAATAATTCTCTAGTCTTTCTCGTAATTATCTATACACCATACAACCATCTGTAGCATCAAGGACTTCCTAAACACACCCTGCCTTAGAAATTCATTATATCCAAATATCATTAGTATTTGTTTCTTGAGGCAAAAATGTAGAATTATAATTGTAAACTCTATACCAGTGATATTTTGGATCTTATTGTGTGAATTTATTCAGAGTATCCCCACAAAAGATTTATTTCCTTCTAGCCATCATGCTTTAGAGTTGGCAAATTATATACAATATTTTTGAATGTTAATACCAAAGTAATTATTTTTACATAATAAACCTTGAAGCTCTTTTTTCGAAAGAATGATTAAGGTGAATTTAATTTGAATTTATTGAGAATGGTCTCAATAAAATCACCATAAATAATTTTCCTTTGGTAAGTAACCATTTGTTATTTCTCATGGGATATGCATTTATTATTCCCTGGAGAATGTGACAAGAAGGAATGGGGATTCATGGAGGGGCAATGAAGGAATGGATGTATGCAAAGAATCAATGGATTAAGTCTAATCCTGCGACTGCATGGTAATATCTCAAAATTTGACAAGTGTCGCAAAGTAGATGGACGGAGGAAAGAAAATAATATTTTTAAATAATTGTGATACAATCTCCACTTTTGTGGTAAAGTGTTGAATTAGCTAAGTATAGAAATGTCAAGAGAGAGAAGTGAAGTCTTGAGAAATGACTAATTTATAATCTTTCACTAAATTATAAAACCATGTAAAGTCTTGGAAAATATTTCACTAAATTATCAAACATTGTGGAGTCTTGGTGAATATTTCACTAGATTATAAAACATTTTGAACTCTTGGAGAATCTTTTGATATAGTATAAAATGAATATAATTATAGGAAATATTTTCATTAAACTATAATATGTACTTATTTTCCATGTTTGGAAAAAAAACATAATTTGTTCATCCTATAGAAAATGTTGCAAGCATTAGGGGTTGCATTTGTTATGGTTTTTGCAGTACACTACTGCAAATCCCTCTATTAGTATTGATCCTTTTTCACAACAAATTCCTTGTATGTGTAAACCTTGATCTCCACTTCTCTCAAGCTCAAGAGAAATTAATGTTTTCTCTCCCACTTCTGAATATCAACCCTGACAACTAGACTAGATGGACATCCACCATATCTTATGTTATCCATGTTGATGTAAATATATGTAGCATTAAATCCAAATGTTGAAGGGGAATTGCCATCAATCAATTTTAGCAGACTTCTCATAGGAGTAGTAAGATCCCAAAAGTTCTTTGTTGCATTCTCATCTTGTAAGAGTTGATCTTAATGATCTTTAGTTTTGTTATTTGATGATCTTCTCCTCCTTGGTGCCTCTCTAAACATACTTCCTTTCTCTCAAAGAGATATTGAAAGTTATTCTAATAGGGAATCCATATCAAATTCTTTAGAAAAGTCGGTTATTGCACCTTACCCATTTTATTTATGAACTGCGTCATGATATGCATTAGCAGCTACCTCTTTTGTGATATTTGGTCATTTATGGACATTAATATAATTTTGTTTTGGTATTGTTTTCTCTGATATTAAAATTTGTGTGATTAAAGATAATATTACGCGATGAATTATTGTCAAATGCTTCTTGTTTGTATGCAATGTTAAAAGAGAGTCGAAAATAAGTTAGATCTATGATAAAATAAGATTTTGGTTATACTTCTCTAGATCACATCTCACTAACTCACCTACAACAATGGCCCTCATTATTTGCCATCTTTCTCCTTCACCACGATTCCCAAATTTTCATTGTTAGGATAGTTCATGCCATATGGAGATATTCTCATTAGTCCTCCACTCAATATATGAGTCCCATCAAGGTTTAAATAACATTGCAACAATACTATATTGGTGCAATTATCAACTTTTTATAGCAAGTGCAAATCATCAACACTAATGGAAATGAAGTGGAAACACTGGAAAAATGTGCTTGTACTTTAATTTTCAAAAGACAATTGTCATTGGTAATGATGCAGGAGCCTCTACCAATGAAATTTGGTATTGACCATAAGGGTCACAAAACTTTTACCAAGGGAGTTAATTCCCTAATTTAAATTGATTGTAATAGTTGGGTGTTTCTAGAAGACATCTTAGCAGATGTCTTATGTTAGCAGTTTGGATTTTGAGATCTTATTGTTTTTAAGTAGAAACATATTTCCTAGATTTTAGGGTTTGTTAGGATCACTCGGGATCGTGTTAGCTACGAGCTACCCGAGGATTCTTTGTTGTTAAATTAGTGCTTGATGTAATTAGGAAGTTTAGCGAGTTTTCAAAGTGAGGATTTGGTGTGTGTTGCAGAGGTCTGTGAGACCACGAAGGAATAGAGAAATAATTCCATATTTTATTCCTTCAATCATCGAATAAAGAATCTAATTGTAAGATTATACCTTCTTTATGTGTTCTTTTCAAATTATCTGTTTGTAAATTGTGATTGAGAGTGCATGTAATAATGATCATAGAGATTAGACACGAAATTAGAGTCTAGCACAACAAAATAGTCTGTGATCTACAAAGTTTTAAAAATTGATGGTCATGATTAAATATGAGAATTAATCATATCAAATAGATGATTCCTATCATTCATTGGTTAGAACCCCGAAAGGAAGTAGTTTGTGTCCATTAGAGTTCTATCATCAGAGTCTTATGGAATCCTGTTATATTTCTATACTGAAACGTCCACTCTGATAGAGAGATTTGACTATCCAACAAATCCAGGAAGATCTACGATGTTCGTCAAGGTAGTTACCTTGGAGTCCACTCAAATCCTCCAAGATGAGAACATCGAAGAAATGAATCGAAGAATATTCCCCTTTGATTTCCATGTAAAGGAGAATTCCAGAAAAGGTTTTGACATGTACAATTGGAGTGATATGAGATCAACCATAACCATCCATCAAAGATCACTGGGAAGCAATCTATACCGTCCTTCGGAACAGTTCATTCAGAGCTATGTTTGAACACTTGAAAAGAATGGGTATCAAGGAATATTCCCTCATATCATTGGTCTACATGTGACATATCTTTATCATCCTTTCAATGACGATGAACAACCACAATTGGAAGTTGTTCAGAACCCGAAAGAGATTGTTTAGAGCCTAAAAGTGTAATGATCCCAAGCCAAATTATTTCTTGGAATCACTAACTACTACTAATCTATTGAGTTTTTAAGTGCATACTGAATGGTGTGCCCCACTGGATGACTGAAACCCTAGCTGGTTTGACCTCGATGAAGGGATCACCAAATGATCTAAAAATATCCAAGAATATAGATCGGGTGATGGTAAGAACAACCTAGGTGCCTGAATCTCCAAGATCCCTCTCAATCACTGTAGATCTGAAATCTCCACTGAATGGTGCACCCCACTAGATGACTGAAACCCTAGCAGGTTCGGCCCTGATGAAGGAGGCCTCCAAATGCTCTGAAAATCTCCAGGAATATAGATCGGGCTATGAGAATCCTGTGGGAGAAGTTTCAGGCTCAGATCTCAAGCAGATCTCCCTAGATCTGAGTTTTACTGAATCACAGGATGTCCCCTATGGCTCTGAGATGTCCCAATCTGTAGACAAATGTAGAATGATGATAACCCTCCAGAAAATCCCTCAAACTGATGTTCCTTCCCCTTCTGAAGTGCTAGATGGAGATGGGTTGAGACTAGAATATTGTGGAGGAGTCTTTCATCCCTGAGACCAAGCTGTGGAACAAGGTGAGTGGATATTTCACCACTGAGTTTCTCACAAGGGTTTGTACAGCAAAACCCCCAAACTGACTGCTTAAGAGCACTAGCCAATGCTAATCCAAAACCAGAATGAGTAATAGGTGCACCCCAGCCTCTTACTTATACTTTTTCTTCTAATTCTCTGTTGAGTTAGATTAACTCCCAGGGTTAATCTTCTATTCTTCTGTTGAGTTCTCTATTACTCCTTTATCCTTTCCCTTTCAACTTAAAAATATAACTTTTAACTTCTTGACTTTCCCCCTTCAGTGTGAGACTATGACCTAATGGGGGTGCCCAGGCCACTGAGTCTCCTCATCACCTCTCTAATAGGTGGGGGACATTACAGTCTCCCCTGCTTGAAATTGCTTGTCCTCAAGCAATTCCAAACCTACTTCTCTAACCATGTGCTCTTGCTCCCAAGTGGCATCCTCAATGGGTAAATCCTTCCACCTGATCAGATACTCCTTGATGCTTTGGTTTCGGAGCCTCAACTCTCGAACTTCTAACACCTCCTCTGGAATCATAACAAGTTTTCCCTCCTCATCCATGGGAGGTAATGCCTCAATAGGCCTGACATGTTGACCGAGAGATTTCTTAAGGCATGAGACATGGAAGACGTTGTGAATTTTGCTACCCTGTGGAAGATCCAACTCATAAGCTACTGTCCCTATCCTCGTACTGACTCTGTAAGGTCCAAAGAAATGTGGCTACAGTTTCTTCGCTCCGCTTCTTTTAATGGAGGCCTACCTATATGGTTGCAACCTCAAATAGACTAAATCACCAACCTCAAAGGTATGATCAACTCTGTGCTTGTCTGCTTGGACCTTTTGCTGGTTTTGCGCCCTTTGTAAATGATCCTTCAATTCCCTGAGGATGTCTTGGCTCTGTTGTATCCAATCCTGTACCATCAGAGCCCTGTTGTCACCAAATGCAATCTCCACAAATGATAAAGGATCATAGCTATATAATGCTCTGAAAGGTGACATGCTGATGCACATATGTTGGGTGGTGCTGTAGCAATATTCTCCCAAATGTAACCATCTGACCCATGCTTTATGTTGTCCTGCTACATAGTTTCTGAGGTAACCTTCCACCCATTTGTTGACTATCTCAGTCTGACCATCCGTCTGAGGGTGATAGCTAGTACTAAGAGTCAATTTTGTACCCACTAATCTGAACAACTCCTGCCAAAACGTACTCATGAATCTACTGTCCCTGTCACTGATGATGGTTTTGAATAGGCCGTGTAGTCTGAACACCTCTCTGAAAAATAATTCGGCCACCTGTGCTGCACTGAAGTTTGTGGCTATGGGAAAAAAGTGTGCAAAATTCGTCAACCTGTCTACCACCATGAAAATGCAATCTTTCCCCTGTGCTCTAGGCAACCCGGTGATGAAATCCATGGATATACTTTCCCACTTGTGCTCTGGAATAGGTAGGGGCTGCAACAGTCCTGCAGGGTGCATGTGCTCATCCTTGTTTTCTTGGCATGTAGTGCATTCTTTAACATGCTTCATCACATCTTTCTTGAGGCCTTTCCATGCAAACCTTTCTCTCACCTTCCTGTATGTCTTATTGATGCCCTGATGCCCTGCTACTGGTGAGTTATGACATGCATATAGGATCTTAGCTTTGAGAGCTGATCCAGGAACTAAAAAGATCCGACCCTTGTAATAGATGAGGTCGTTTATGACCTTGAAGTTGTCATCCTTTATTTGCCTGTCCAACAATTGACAAGCGAACTGATCCTTTGCATATTCCACTATCAAGTGTTCCTTCCATTCGACTGACATACCGGACATGGCAAAAATGGATGGCCTTCTAGATAATGCATCGGCCACAGTGTTGTTCTTTCCCTTGATGAATTCAATGTCAAAGTCGTAGGCTTGTATTTTTCTTACCCATTTTTGTTGTCTTTCATTCAAATCCTTTTTCTCCAATAGATATTTAAGAC
>CBVK0103483706.1:0-16917 GCA_900067695.1 Picea abies | reverse complement strand
GGCTAGAAGGAGCTAGGGTTTTTGGCGAACTCTCGGCCATGCATGGCTCGAAGTTCCAGTTAACTGACAAAAAGCCTTGTGTCCCGGCGGAAACTTTCCTGATTTTTTGCTTTGTTAGGTACCCACGGGCTGTAATGGGTTAGCCCGCGGATACCCGCGTACAGTAGAAGGACAGCAAGCGGTTGCCCGCACCCAGTGAGAATTTAGGGCGCGGGTTGCTTGTTTTAAGTGATTTTTTGAGGATTTGCTCAGCATGGCTTTGGCTAGGAAGAGGCATGAGTATGCCTAATGCCAGGTAAACCTGTATGGTACATTTTAGGGTTATAACAGTCTTGCGCTCCACCTTCAACAGGTTGTCAAAGTTCCAAAATAGGTCAAACTTGACCAAGGATTTCCCAAAACCTGATCAAGGGCCAACAGGCCCCCAACACTCACCTATGACTCGTCCCGAGTAACTCTGATCTGGGTAGTTCTTCTTCAAAATCCTCTAGCATAGCCTGAGCTACTTCGACTTGTTGTTGTGCCTTGGCCTCTTGTTCAGTGAAGTCTTGGATGACTATGTCATTGACAGGTCCCTCCAGGCGTTGTTTAGCTGCAGTGACAACCTGCTCCAATTCTTCTCCTTGGCCTTTGACCTCTGTGAACAGTTGATAAGCCTTATCTTGTATAGGTTGGAGCCTCTGAGTTACTTCCACAACTCTGCTCTGGATAGTGTGGATCTATTTTTGGGAAGTACATTGCTCCTGGGATCTCTTCATTCTTTCCACAACTGACAAGGGCTTCAGCTGCGCCTATATCATTTCATCTTAATACTTCACCTCTTGGAGTTGCGACTCCAGTGCCTTCAGTTATGGATTCTTAGTGAGTTGCTCGTAGGTCTAGGCACTTCGATTACATTCCATAGCATGGGATTTTATTCTCTCAACTACGCTTCGAGCAGTTGCTTCTCTTTGATCCCTTACATCCTGTGGGGTCTTGGGAATTGCGCGGATCTCTAAGTATATGATGCGTTGTTGTAGCTACTAGATAACTTATGCGAGTTTCTCTACTTGTTGCATGACTCGATCCTCTGCATTTATTTCTATGACTATCGTAGAACAAAGTGCTTTGCTGACCGCTTCTTTCACTTCGAGTTTCTCCGCGAGAAACTATTATTTTCCTTGTTGTAGTTGTGATTTTTCTTCATCAAACTTTGCTTAGAGAGAAATATTTTCTTGTTCTGCAACTCAGCGCTGCTCTACAAGTACTCCTTGCACTTAAATCAAAGCCTGGGTGGATTTTTCTATTTCCTCTTGTGCTCGTCAAAGGAGAGCTTTGACTGTATCAGCTAGTTGATGGAGTTTGGTTCGCTCATCTCCCAACTCTGGTTCTCCTGAGGGTAGAGGCGCAGTGCAGACTGTACGGCTGGACTAAAGGGCTTGTTGTACCCCTCGAAACTCAACTTCAATCCTATCATACATTTCTTCCTGCTTCGTTCCTTGTTTCTCTACTATCTCCAGTGAAGCATTGTTCAGGGCTGCTATGATGAAGTCAAAGTCATCGCAGGTGAGGACAGTGTGCATCTTGGTCATGGTGGCTTTCGATTTATTCCGGGAAGAAGGTTTCAGGGGGGGGACCTTCCTCTTCTTCAAGAGGTCAACCTCGTCTCTAGGCGGTGTTACTTCACCTAGTCTCTGTTCATATTCTACTTCGTCACCACCCCCTCGGTCAGGTGACATGGAAGCAGTCTTCCCTGAGATGGTGCTTAATTTTTGGACCTCCTCGGTCTTCTTATGTCTGTTGGTTTCAGGTGTATTATGTTCTTTATGAGTGTCCTTTGGGCTGTCAATATCAAATATCTTTGCAGGGTTGGCGGGGATAAGGAGGTCAGCTGACCATTCCTTGGTGATCTCCTCAAGGTCTTCTTTTGTAAGTTTATAATATGACTGGATCTGCTCTTTATGTTCATATGCTCGTGTTGTAATGTAGATAAAGTGTCGATCTGTGCTGAACCTCATTAGTGGTCGGAACCTTGTTGGCAGCAATAATATAATTTCTATTTTTTATAAGTTGCCTACACAGGGTCTTTAAATTCTCGTTACTCATCATGAGCAATGACACTTATCACTTGTCGCTTTTTACACATCTTCCTTTTGATTTTTGTTTTCATGATTGTAAGCATGAAAACTCGCAGCTGGAATTGACATTTTGTTTCAATTTTTTATTAAAGGAAAACTATTCATATGGTCTATTATTGAATTGTCGTCTTTTTCTATAAACATGATTGTTTTCCTTGTTTATAACCCCTTGGTATTAAACATGCCTTGGTTACATAATTATAAAACCTTCACTCATTTAGTATTCGATTAATATCAATGGGGTTTTGATTCATAAAACTTTTAATGGTTCAATGTTTATTTGATACATTTATCTTTGTGATCAGGTCATGGATATGCATACTATGGTTTTCAAATGTTCTGATCCTTATGCGTACCAATATGCCAAGGTGTCATTTTAAGTACAGTGTGATATTATTTCTCTATATGGCCTCGGGCTTCACGATCTCATTACCACGCATGGTGATTAACCCTTCTACCTACCATTTCAAATTGTCTTTGCATTTCATTGAGGAAACTCGAGACTATGGCTCTGTGTTTTTTCTATCAAACCCTACCTCCGATTTCCGTGTTGATTCCCTTCTGTTAGCCATGGCTCCTATGGTGAGGATTGAGCCCAATGGCATCCAAACCTTGTTATCGTTTGACAATGCCAAAGATGACTTAGAAAGGAATGGCTGGCATTTGTTTATTGAAAAGTTTGAGGGTTTCAATCTAAGAGTTTCCCAAGAGTTCGCATTGAATTTCGACGGTTGCAGAGAAAAGATAGGAGACGTGTAGCTTAAGGTAAATGAAGATCTTATAAGCCAAGATACCGATTTACCAGCTGTGGGGAAAAAGTGGTTCAAGAATGCAAAGGTTGAAGAGGTCCCCTGGTCATTGTTGTTCACCTCAAGAAAAATTACCAGTTGCGACCAAGGTATGCCTGTCTCATCTTTAAAACCTAGATGGCATGATCTGTTAGCTATTGTGAAACAGTTCATTACCTATGAAGGAAGATTTGGGTTGGTTTTCTTGTATCATCTGTGATTTCTTATGAGCTTCATTGATTTCCCGCTGAACATGCCCTATTTCCTCCTTAGAAGTCTCTACAAGATGGGAAAGCGGTTTAAGAGGCAGAAGTTTGATTCTAGTTTGTTCCATCATGGTTTAATCAAGATTATCATTATGCATCAGTAAGTTGAAATTAAACAACGATTGTTGGGATGCTTTTGTGTTACAAAATGGCTTCGGTAATAGTGAGTTGGGACAGGTTGACAAGCTTGTTATCGCATAAACCCTTGTGAAACCTACCATCTCTCCTCCTTCACTCATGCCCTGTGATCCTGTCTCTAATTTGGAACCCTCGACCTACCCTAATTCTACTCAACCCGACACTCAACCAGATTCATATCCTAAGAGTTGTACTAAGATTGTTAAAAAACCCACAGGGAAGAAACTAAAGGGCAACGTCGATGTTAATTATAAAAGTAAAAGGGTCGCTCGTTGAGTTTCATGATGTGCTCGAAACAAACCCAAGCCCTGTGAAGACACAAAAAATACAATTGAGGTAAGTGAGGATTCAGATTCAGAAATTGAAAGGTTATTGGTCGAAGAGTATCCATATTCATATGGACTTTGTCCTGATAGACCCTACGATTATGTTACCAACCTACCACCGTGTCTAAAGGAAAATCCTCTTTTTCCTGGAATCAAACTCCGTGATGAAACTACATGTCAAATGGATGACTCTCCAGCTGTTAATACTATCAGTGCCAATACACAGTCTCTACAGTCGCACTGTAATGAATGTCGATCCTGGATCGACAGGTATTACAAGGATGTGCCTTTACTATAGTCTCAGCTTAAATCCTTGAAAGACCAGGTGGATTCGTTGGAAAATGAGAACAGTAGGCTCCAATCCATAGCTCAAGCAAAGGAAAAACTCCTAAAAACTACAAGGTCTGTTATTTTTAAGAACGTGGAAGCAGTGACAACAATAGTAAACTCTAAGATTAATTGATTTGTTTGAATCCCTTAATTTGAGGTATGATCTTTTTAAAAGTTTAGTATGATTCTGTCTTTCTCAATTTAGGATACGCTATTTGTTTGCATAGATTACTTTTTAGTTTGTTTTGTTTGATTGAATAAAATATGATTCTAGTTATAATTATAACTAGCTACAGAATCGTGAGATTTTGTAGCTAGTTAGAAAATTTCGAATTGCTTGTTTTGATAATTGAAAATACATCTAAAATCTTCTTATTTTTATTTGTTTTCAGGAACTCATGATTTTCAAAGAGATATGAAGCACTGTTGGGATCTCCCAGCCATACCATCTTTATGTTTTTAGTAAATAGATTAGGTTGTTATTTTTTGATATCAAGTAAAATCTGGGAGGTTGCATCCCCCACATTTTTGAACAGATTTGATGTTACCAACAGGAAACATTTTGTTCCTGGAACCTATATAAGCATGTTATTTTGTAAACTTCAAATCATCTCTGCCTGGGGAAAAAACTATGGATTTCCGATTTACAGACTTGAATAGAATATGATATTTGTCACAGCTTTAGCTTCTCCATATCGTGTTTTTATTCAAGTTATGATTATTTCGATTTGTAATTAAATTATGATTGCTTTAGCTATCGTGGTTTATTGCATATTGGTATGATAAAAATTTATATGTTATCCATGTTTTATGTCCCATATTTAACATATAGTAATCATTCTATTCAAACTTGAGATTAAGAGATTTATCTTCATCATTTGTTGAACATTTATACACAAGTTTTCACAGCAGGATTTATCTCAATGTGGCTGCTTGTGAAATTATGAGATTGTTGTGATCATATCTCTTATATGTTATATCATTTGAATTCCATTATTGATATTTCACATTTATGAAAAGAAATTGTAGGTTTTGCTACAGGTTTACCTCATCAGACAGGGAAATCGGATGCTACACACTGAACAAATAGTGGATGCGATAACAGATCAGTTTACTAGTTTAATTTCATTAGTTTAATGAATACAGAAACCTCTTGTAGCTAAAACATTTTCTATTATCTGTGATTTCTATTTTCAATTAGACAGTTTGTTATTCCATTTCTTGTTTATAAACATTATAAGAAAATAAATCAAAAAGATTGAATGATAGCTTTGTTGTTGTTTAATAAATCAATCCATATTCGATTTTCATAGATTTAGATTAAAATTCGCATTTTGTAAATGTTATATATATTAGAAATAGAATCATTTGTATATATTGTATATATAATAACTAGATTTACTTTATAAATATTAGTTAGTTAAACTGTAAATACATATTAGATCTATATATAGTTTTCTGTGATTGTTATTCATTAAGCTATTTTATTTTCTTTAGTTTTGTTTTTTTTCTTTCTTTAGGACTTAGAATTGGCCAACGGAGCCACTAAACCCATCTGAGTGGATTAATCCAAACGGATTTGGTTAATTAGACAACCTCGGACCGGATTCACTCCTCCAGTTGACGAGCGGTCAATTTCACCCGTCAACAAACCTCTGTAGGGTGTTCGGGGTCATGTGAGGCTCAGCTTTGATGGCTCACTTTAGCTGGAGGTAGTAGGTATGAAACATATCATTCGAATACCATTGTTTGTTCATATCAGTTGAATACCATAGGGTAGCTAACTTCACAGCAAGCGGTTCGAATGGCTCTATGTTTGGGAAGTTCACTCCTTCCGGCATATCCCAAGAAACAAATGCAATGAGAACTAGAAGCCAGCTAAAATGAAATTCATAACCCTGATCCTGGGCTTCTTGACAGTCTAGTTCCAATTGGTTAACTAGGTACTTCACCCAGTTCATTTGTAGGCCTTCCGTGCACTTCCCTGTGAGGTCAACGAAAAATCCAGTGAACTGCGTATATCAGTTCTTTCTTACTAATTTTCCAGCTATCAATTGACATGTGAGGCACACTGCGCCACTCTGGATGGAATCTACCTTGTAGCCTCTTGTTCCCTTCTCAATGTCGCCATATGTATCCTTTATTTTCTATGCTAGTGCGCAAATTGTGGCTTTCCCTAGATAAAAGTCCTACGGGTCGGGTCCTTGCATACTCAATCCTTTGATCCTGTGGATCAGTGTTGGTTCAACTATAATGCAGTGGTCTAGCCATAAGTATCCACCATGGTAACACGATAGTAGAATCTTGACACAGGCATTCACTTCCTAGTGTCTTCTGAAGTGTGGGATCTTCATGACATTCAGCAGGGTAGACTGTACGAGGTTCATTGTCCACGACTGCTGGATTATCTTCAAGGTATTCCCTTTTGTTCTAGTTAGGTACTTGTATGGGGCAAGCATACCATAGATATTTTGATCTCTAAGGTTGAAGTCGTTGAACTTCAGTGATGTGATCTTGTCCTTCTCTGTTCGAACTGCGTGTATCCCCTTTGGGAGGTACGTAGTGACCATAGTGTACTCGAAGTCTCTTGGAACATTATCATGATTCACCGCGCCAGCCAGAGGTGGGATGTAATTGGGAAATATGGATGGAATCAACTTTGTGTTTTATAGGTCATCTTTATGCCTTGTTCTCTTCTCTATTGATGGTTGGGATGGCCCTGATCCACAAGCAGTCGACGGACAGGCTTGGAGTCCTCTCGTCGATGAGGCTTGTACACCTATAGACATCGACATGACTCTTTCAGTCATGAGGTCGATCCGAACTTCTTTGAAAACTCTCTCTGCAGCGCTGAACTCGTCTGACAAACACGCTCGGGGTTGGAAATCTTCGAGTTCGAGGAGTAACTTAGACATTGCAATAGGATAGAAGGAAATGGCACAATGATCACTGTATAAAATCAACATTTCTGCGGGATCATATTAACGGTTAGAAAAAGTGTTCTCGATGCATGGCATGATGGGATAAATAGATAACTTGGCAATGGATTGCTTGCAACAGTCGAGAAGCCTTCATTAACTTTGTTATGTCCATTATGGTGCGGTCCAACGGTCTGGTGGTGAACCATAAGTTCCCTTCTACCCATTCAGGGGGTCGGTCGAACAATTATATTGGTCCCAACAACTATATTGCTTCAACTTGGCGAAGTGCCATGTGACGTTTCTCTATTATCCTGACGAAGCTCCAATTTTGCAAATTTTCCTTCTCTGAAGTTCCCTCTGGAACCTCTGTAACTTGTCGATCTTAGCTCTCTTCTTAATTAGCTTTCTAGATTTATTTCCAGTGAGCTTCGTCTTGGTAGGCCTTTGTCCATTCTGATTCTTATCTTCTTTTTCATAGTTACTTCACGTTGTTGAGATTCTTTCCTAAGAGTCGAGGGTGATACTTCTTCTTTATATCGAATAGGTACTTCAATATTCTGTGGGTCTTCTAGTGTTCTTGAAACTTTGACATCTGGGTCTCTAGAGTTAGATAGCTTCTATCTATTCTCTTATTCTTCAATCAAGTGTGCAATCCTTCTAGTCATGAAATCTTTTAACTCTTGCTTCTTCTGAGTTAAAACTTCTTTTTCTTCTTTCCTTCTGGCCTGATTTCTTTCAGTACAAGGTTTTCCTTCAAATGGGGTGTTGTTCTCAATAAATTTAACAACTTCAAATTCTTCTTATGTCAAAGTTCCATTATCATTCATATAAATATGAGTGAGCTTTCTGCATAGGTTTATTAGTTTTCCTTTGAATATTCCTATTCCTCCTAATGAAGGAATCATAACAGGCCTTCCTATAGCTTCCCAAGTTCTTTTTGTCATGACATTCACCTGTGTCTCCTCATCTAGAACACAGTCAATGTCGAAGTCTCTGATTCTTGCTTCAAGGCATTCTTTTTCTTTGAAGATCTTAGATAATATGACATGACGGTGGTCATTCAGGGTTTCTTTTATCTGTAGTAATACTTTCTCGAATTCTTTCTGGGGTTTTGCCATAATCATAGTTTATGTATTTTCCTTAGGGTTTTCTTGTCTCATGTTTATTTCTTCGAGCTTAGCAATCATTCTAGGGCAATCCAATACTTCATGGTCCACAGCTTTGCAACAAAGACAACTAGGTCTTCTTCCAAGGCATTCCTTGGCAAGATATCCCAGTTTTCTGCAACTATAAAAGAGGGTTAATCCTCTCTTTCTTTTAAATGATCCCCATCTCTTTCTGTACTGCGCACTAGGATCATAGTAGCTAACCTGCAAACATTTCTTTCTAGGATCCTGCATCAACTTGTTAGTCCAAACACTCTTTCTATGCATAGGTATAACATATCTTTCACTATTCTTATCAAATCTATACATATCAAACCTTATTTCATCTATTAGTGCCCTAGTTTTCGACCTAGGATAGAATATATCAAGAATACCTAGATCAATACTTTAGAAACAAAATTTTCCACTTATCTTACTTCTACAGAGCACAAAGCTTTAAGATCTAGAACTTTTCACTAGTCTTACCTTTATCAGAGCACAGAGCTTGCAGATCTTACCTATTTTCTTCAGATTTGACCTATTTTCTTCATATCTTTCTTCTTTCTTTAGCACAGAGCTTTATAAATCAAGTAGAATACTGTGCACTAGGGTGACAGATCTATGCACAGATCTTTCATAGTTTCAGGATGGATCTTTGCACAAATCTTTTTTTTTCTCAGTTCCCAGCAATCACAGTTTCAGGTCCCGACAACGGAACCATTTGTTGGCACAAGGGAAAACCTAGGGTTCAACGCTACAAAAATGCACCAACAAAACCCTAACTACCGGCCCTTTCGGCAACACCTGTGAAGCAGATGAACTCTCACCCAAGGTAGAGGCAAGGGTGGTTGCAGGACTCAGGTGTCTGCAACCTTAGCTAGGACATAGATCTGTGATTGTAATACTTAACAGAGCACTTAGCACCGACAGTTCATCAACATTTAACCGCTATCTACATCGCAGATAAAACAGAGCATCACAACATTCATTCAGATCTTATGTATCTAAGCACTTATCATAGAGAGGTATATTAGATCTAGCAGATTCAAGCACTAAGCATATTCACATAGGTAAAATCTAACATCCATATACATCATTAGCACAAATCATAAACAGATCTATCTATCTATATCAAAGCACTTAGAAAGTAAGGACACAAACACATCAAGGCATTGCACAAATCATAGCAACACAACATATACATGGTTCACCCCCACCCTGGGGCTACGTCAACCAACTCTTCATCTTTATTATCTTTGTCAAGCTTCTTATAGGCACATAGCATCAAAATCCTACTCCCCAGAAGACAGGATATATGTGCGCACTCCGTTAGATCCTCCTTCTTCGAGCTAGGGTAAATCACCCAACCTTCTTACAATTACTTGCACATAGATATGCAAGTCTCACACAGTATGCACAGAGCAGTTACAATCCTTCAATCACATATATCTAGCACTTAGCCATTCGTAACTCTCTTCTATATCCTCACTACATCGCCTTAGAATCTATTTATACTTTACAAAATAGGCCTAAACATGGGTAAACCCATGGGCCGACATCCCATACCTGTTACATAATCCCAAATCCCAAAAAGGACCCAAAAAGGGGCCAAGATCCCACGATCTCTACTTCGTCTTGCACTCCGCCTTCAACAGGCTATCGAAGTCCAAAAATAGGTCAAACTTGACCATGTATTTCCTAAAAATTGGTCAAGGGCCAACAAGTAGATAGAGATCTAAGGAATGATTCAGAAGCCACATAATATTGCAATAGAGTAATGACTTGGATCTATTAAATTGTATCTGAGAATCTCTTTTGATGATAATAAATGGAAGGACCTAAAATTTTGAAATATTTTGTGTAATTCTTTGTCTATGGTTATGACTTGTCTCTTTACTTTGCTTCTCCATGTATGATAAGATCAATCTGTTATAACTATTTGCAAGTTCTATCGCAACCCTATTGTCTCTATTACTAGTTATGAATGAGTACATATCTGTTCTTGGATTAGTTCATCTTGTGCAAGACTGTCGTGAATCTTGAAGATTCTAGAAATCTGCCTAGGTATTTCCCCTGCCCTTCCCTATCTTCTTGTCTTTGTTTTGCTTTGGGTGAGACTTCTTCTCGCCGGAGAAGATGAAAATTCTCTAGACTAATCGGTACCTTTTGTTGGCAAGCTGAGAAGGACCGTACTCTGATCAACTTCGTGCAAACAGGCACCTGCTCTATTTTTATCTCAATTTGGCTTAAAATCATTTTTAGTCACTTTTAGCTCAACGTCACTTTTGAATCATATCACCCTCATCTAAAGTGACGTTTAGTAACCTTATTTACCCCTTGTACGGCCTTGGCTATAGTCTAATGGGGATGTTTATACTACTAATCCCTCCTTTATGAATATCCTATTCAGAAAGGGACATTACAATCCTCCCTTCCCGAGATTGCTTGTCCTCAAGAAATACCAATCCATGGTATTGTAACACCTGCTCACTCTCCCAAGTAGCATCCTTTACTGGAAGCCCTCTCCATCTAATCATACACTCTCTAATGAACCTACTCCTCAATTTCCACTCTTGAAAATCCAGTACCTCCTTCGTAACCAACTCCAATTGTCCCTCCTCATCCAATGGTGGAAGTTCCTTTGATGTGCTGATGAATTTTCCCACAACCTTCTTGAGGCAAGAAACATGGAACACATTATGTATTTGGATCCCTTATAGAAGCTCTAGCTCATAGGAAACCTCGCCTACCCTACGCATGAACCTATAAGGTCCATAGAATCTAGGCTTGAGCTTCTCGGCCCCACTCTTCTTCAGCGATGATTGCCTATAGGGTTGGAGTCTTAGGAATGCCAAGTCCCCAACCTTGAAGTTGTGCTCTATCATGTTCCTGTTTGCACTCATCTTCTGTCGATTCTGCATTGCCTATAGGTTCTCTTTCGATAATTTGAGAATCTCTTGACTCTCGGTTATCCAGTCCTTGGCTTTGGGAGCTCTACTGATCCAGAATTGGATATAGGAGCTTGATGGGGCTCAAAAAGGCCTAAAACTCAAAGTTCACAGAATGGCTTCAAAATGGAAGTGTGTGTAGAACTCATCGATATGAACCCAATGCAACTTGAACGGGCTCAAATGGACATTGTATGCTCCAGATATGGCGATATGTTTGTTTTTCCAAACAGGCAAAAAATTGATGATTGTACAGTCCGTACAGTGACATGTGGTAGCTGACTATTCAGACCATATGGTTGTATAGTTGACGTGGAAGGTACAGTTGGTGCTAACATGGCAGAGTCTATACAACTAACGTGGTAGGTTGACTGGGCTTATGGACTGATGATGTGGCAGTTACACGTGGGCCAATTAGGGAGTAACACATGTCACCCTTGCAGTAGTGACATGTGGCATGTCTGTACGGATGACATGGCAGGTCTATAAAATTCATACGACACATGGATTTGATGTGGTAGGGTACAGTGAGAAGACATGTGGTAGATGTGGATAGCTGGACCAATGGTCATTTGACACTTTGTATCAGATTTGGACAAGTGGTGAGGTACCATGTGATCCAGACATGGGCTGCCACATGGCACCCATTCGTTGGCTATTTGGTAGTGAAAATTTTTGGATGCAATGAGGTTTAAACCTGCAACCTCCATATAGGGGTAAAAGGATTTTCAAGGTTGAGCTAGCCAACCCGCCTATGGTGGTGCTTACAACCTATGGTCATGTTTATTTATTTGAATTGATGTGGGGTTTCAATTGGCAGAGTTTAGGGTTGGGGCCTCGGCACGGTCCCATACAACCACAACATAAGACCATAACCTTTTTGTATTAGCGCGGATGGTTGTAGACCCAGCCCCCAATTTTGAAACTTTTGCATGTGGCCGAACCTTCCACGGTGTTGGTGGGATTTGATATGGGTGTAGCCCTGGATCTTGGTCCTGTGAATGCACTCGACATATGACCCAGATTTTCTTGGAACCTAGCCCTAGAGTTACCACATCTGACCCCATCATTTGACTCTATATCGTTTTATTGGCATAGAGGTAGGGATTTAGGCCCTGGTCGATCGGGCTAGCCCGCCAACCAAGGGCCTAACCACAGGCTGGATTTCGGGGGCCTAACTAAGTGCAGAGGACAGGGCCACATGGTGTTCGTTTCGTCTGGAAGCCAAAAATGCACGGGGACCAGCGGGCTAAGGTTAGCCCATGGCCACATGGGATGCACCCATATGCCTAGGGGCCAGTAAATAAGGATTTTTTCCCAAATAATGTGCAAAAAGTGGTTTTTAAACTATAGGATATGATTTTTATGGATTTATGCAGTTGTTTTTGGAGATTTTGGTCATTATTGGGAGATATTGGGCCCTTTTTTAGGCCATATATTGGGGGAAAGTTGGGAGATGGTTACCAACTTCAGATATATATAAACCATGGCTTCTTGAGGCCATGGAAGGACATTTAGAGAAGAGTTATGCTGAATATTTGTCAAGCCAAAGCCATTTTTATGCAGGGAAGCTATTGAGGAGCACACCTTTGCGGGCCATTTCTGGGAGCTGCAGTCATCTAATTTCAATGTCGTTTGTTCCGTTGGGTTATATAGATCTAGTATAACAAGACCATATCATTTTTGTAAACTTTTGGCACTATTGTAATGTACATGTAAAGCTTCGAACGGAAATAAGAAAGCCTCACCCACTGAGACAAAGGCCCGAAGACGTAGGTGAGATTTTCGAGCTCCGTTATCACATTGGTGTCTATGGTTTGTTGTTGTTTATGCTTTATTTCATCTTTGTATATGCGCATATGGTTGTGATGTTTCTTCTATAATTATTCCTCTTTCATTTAACTTCCTAATTGGTTAATAAACACATGCATAATAACTCAACCATTGTCGTATAAAGATATTTTTGGATGAAGTGGTATCAGAGCTAGTTGTCGGTTGAAATTTGAGTTTGCATGTTTACCAAGGAAGAGCTCATCTCAAGGGATAAATTTATAAATGGCATCTATAGGAGGAATTTCACAATATGAGAAGGGTATGCAAAAAAATCTCCTTGCCATGTTCGAGATGGTGAAAGTGTTGTATGAAGACTACTTGGAACGAAAGAGATCAGCTCAAGTGAAAGATTCAAAGAACAACAAAGTCAAAGAAGGATTAAAGGAAGTGTCTTCTACATCTATTTCAGAAAACATCTATGAGGTATGCAGTGAAGGTCATTCATCAAATTCTCCTTGTTCCCATCAAGAAGGTTTTGGTGCATTTGAAAAACATACAAGAGGTGTAGGTTTGAGATTGCTAACCAAGATGGGTTATGAAGGAAACGGCCTTGGAATTGAGGGAAAAGGTATCGTTAATCCCATTGATGTTGTGGAAAGGCCTCGATATTTAGGATTGGGATATGGTGAAGCGGATATTGGAGCATCCTCCAAGATGGGTTCCAAAACTTCGAAAGCAAGTAATGCTTCACATGGCCAGTTTAAGTCATTGCAAGAACACTTTACGAAAGGTGATGGTGTATCACTCCTTGATTGTGGTAGTGAATGCAAGTCATCTCCAAAACAAAGTGAAGATCAGCAAGGAAGGTATAATGGTCATGTTTTTACCAATTCTCTTTTTTATTATAAAAAACATAATCATGTAATGTGAAACTTGTGGAATATGTATCCATGTAAATTTTGTCATTCGCCCAAGCATTATGTTTCCAAGTGTTGGAAGAGACAATCTATGTACAGGAGTTTTATTTTGACCAAGAAGGAGACACGACATAAAGACTCAACTCCACAATGGAATAAAGAGAAGAGAAAACAAGTCTGGATTCCAAAAAATCACTGCACATTTTGCAACAGGGATGGACATCAAAAGGCTAATTGTTGGAATCTTAATCTGGAGCTTCGTCCAAGGAAGGAAAAAAGGATTGCACATGTACTCATGAAGGAAGAAGGATTACCAGCGAAGCAAGAGGAACACCATGAAGGAAAGAAACCATCCACTTGGTTTTTCCAGAAGTGGATGTCACAACTTTATTGTATTTTGCTTCCATTAATGTAATCACACATGTTAAAATGATGACCTATTATAACATCATTTTTGTACAACATAGTGTTTTTTTTTGTCTTTATGATTATGTAATCAATAAGGTTAATTTTGTAAACTTTTGGAGGACCAAAAGGTCCTTAGTGGGGAGGTGTGATCCAGAATTGGATCTAGGAGCTTGATGGGGCTCAGAAAGGCCTAAAAATAAAAGTTCTCGTAATGGATTCAAAGTGGACGTGTGTGTAGGAATCATCGATACGAACCTAGCGCAACTTGAATGGGATCAAATGGAAATCATATGCTCTAGATATGGTGATCTGTTTTTTTTTCCAAAGAGACAAAAAAATGATGATTGTACAATCCATACAATGCCACGTGGTAGCTGATTGTATAGGTCGTAGGGACATACAGCTGACATGTAAGGCAAAGTTGGCACTGATGTGGCAGGTTCCATATAGCTGACATGGCAGGTTGACTGGGCATACAGAATGATGACGTGGCTATTACACTTGGGCCAGTCAAGGAGTGACACGCGTCACCCTTGCAGTGGTGACACGTGGTACGTTTGTATGAATGATGTGGTAGGTCTATACAATTTGTATGACATGTGGCATTGATGTGGAAGGGTACAGTGAGAAGACACATGGAATATGTGGATAATTGGACCAATGGGAATTTGAAACTTGGCATCATATTTTTATGAGTGGTGAGGTGCCACATGGCCTAAACATGGGCTTCCACATGGCACCCATTCGTTGGTTGTTTGGTGGTGCAAAATTTTGGACACAATGACGTTTGAACCCATGACCTTCGGATAGGGGCGAAAGGCTTGGCAAGGCTAGGCTAGCCAGCCCACCTATGGTGGTGCTTACAACCTATGGTCGCATTTGTTTATTTGAATTGATGTGGGGTTTCATTTGGTGGAATTTAGAGTTGGGACTAGGCCCCAGCCCTTGACGTAGTCCCATACAACCACAACATAAGACTATAACCTTTATGTATTACTGTGGATGGTTGTAGATCCAACCCCCTATTTTGGCATTGTTTCATGTGACCAAACCTTCCACAGTGTTGGCAGGATTTGATATGGATGTAGCCCCAGATCTCGGTCTTGTGAATGCACTCGGCATATGACCCAGATTTTTTTGGAACCTAGCCCTAGTGTTACCACATGCAACCCCACCATTTGACTCGGTATCATTTTTTTGGCACAGAGGTAGGGGTTTAGGCCTCGGTCGGTCAGGATAGCCCGACAACCAAGGGCCCAACCATAGGCTATATTTTGGGAGCCTAACTAAGTGCAGAGGACAGGGCCATATGGTGTTTGTTGCGTCCAGGAGCCGAAAATGCACAGTGTCCAACGCGTTAAGATGTTAACCTGTGGCCACATGGGATGAACCCATACTACCAGGGACCAGTAAATAAGGTTTTGTGCCCAAATAATGTGAAAAAAGTGGTTTTTAAACTATAGCATATGATTTTTATGGATTTATTCAGTTGTTTTTGGATATTTTGGTCATTATTGGGAGATATTGGGCCCTTTTTTAGGCCATATCTTGGAGGGAAGTTGGGATATGGTTACCAACTTTAGATCTATATAAACCAATCTTCTTGAGGCCATGGAAGGACATTCAGAGTAGAGTTATGTTGAACATTTTCCAAGCTAGAGCCATTTTTATGCAGGGAAGCTATTGAGGAGTGTACCTTTGCGAGCCATTTCTAGGAGCTCCAGTCATTCGATTTCAGTGTCGTTTCTTCTGTTGGGTTCTAGAGATCTGGTAGAACAAGACCAGATTAGTTTTGTAACCTTTTTTTACTTTTGTGATGTACTTTTAAATCTTTGAATAGAAATAAGAATGTGTCACCCACTGAGACAAAGGCCCAAAGACATAGGCGAGATTTTCAAACTCCATTATCACATTGGTGTCTATGGTTTGTTGTTGTTTATGATTTATTTCAGCTCTGTATATGTGCATATGGTTGTGATGTTTCTTCTATAATTCTTCCTCTTTCATTCAGCTTCCTAATTGGTTAATAAACACATGCATAATAACTCAACCATTGTCGTATAAAAGATCTTTTTGGATCATTTTCTCTCCCCGAAAACCAAGTCTATCAAAGTGGGAGCATCATAACCATACAATTCTCAAAAGGGTGTCATGCCAATGAACATGTGGAAGGTGGTGTTGTAGCAATTCTCTCCTATATGTAGCCACCTGACCATGTTCTTTGTTGTTCGCTCAAATAGTTTCTTAAATACCCCTCAACCCACTTGTTGACTATCTCGGTATGTCCATTGTTAATTTTAGAGCTTCTATTAAGTTGTTTTTTAATTTAATATATAAAAATAGCATAAGTAGGATCACCGAGGGAAACACAATCACAAGATACACATCATTTTATCCTGGGAAACCCTCATGGGGGAGAAAACCCAGCAAAAACTTCCTTAATATAGATTGCCAATATAATGCTAAGATAAAATACCAGACACTACAGAATATGCAAGACCAAGCCATGCGCCTCTCTCTCCTCCTTCTCCCAACTTCAATAATCTCCAAACTTCCACACTAGATGAGTGACTTGAATGAGTGAGCTAATGAGGCACCTTCCACTCTTATTTATACTAGTTGGGAGGCGCTAGGGTGGTGTCTCTTCATCAAGCAAGACCGAACTCTTCACTTAGTGGCTAAAACCACTTTAATTAGGCCTAGGGGGCGACTTCTTAATTATCATGATATAATTAGGGTTTGACCTATCCACAAAAAAGGATTTGGTCATACATAAGCCTTGACATGATCAATCCAAAAAAGGGGATTGGTCTATAAGTAAATAACTCAATAATAAATAG
>CBVK0103483595.1:0-13914 GCA_900067695.1 Picea abies | reverse complement strand
TTTATGGGTTTAAAAAAAAAAAAAAAATGTCAATGATATTCTAAACACATCAAATGGTGTGCCGTCCAATCACATGCATATAGATGTATTGTATGATTAATAATAAACTTATTAAAATATATTAAATTTTATTTATAAAAAAAAAATTAATCATTTAAATTTATTTATTATTAATAATTTTATTTTATATTTTAAAATTCAACCTCATATCCATTTATATTTTTTTATTTTAATAAATAATGTTTTAACAAATTCAAATACAAATATTATTATAAAATCAAATACATTTATGATTGATTCTATCCTATTAAAATATGTCATATCAAAAACCAAATATATTTCACTAAGAGTACAATATCATAACGAGGTTGAATTATTTGTATCTCCAAACATTCAAATTGAGGATTTGTTATTTCAAAATATAAAATATAAGAGGTTAATTGTAAATATTCTATGATAATATATAGGAATTTGTAAATTAATATAATGAATAGAGAATATGTTTATAACAAATTAAATTTATTTTTTAATGGAAATAAGTCATTAATCAAACGATCCCATTTATACATAGATAATTAAAAATAATAATTATAATAATAAAAATTAAGTAATATAAGCTCATGACATATAATTTCAGAGGGGACATCAAACAAAAAGTTGGTAGATTAGATTAAGTAATTAAGTATTTGCTTTCATTTGATAATTTCTATGAAGATGAACTTACAAGTATGTATAGAAAATTGTTTATCAATGTGTAATAAATGCAAATTTACTTACACAATTTCCCATTGATTATTAATGGAGTAGAAAAAAATGTTATGACACGGTTACATAAAGTTAAAGTGTTGAAAATTATGTCTATGCTAGTCAAGAAACACGTTGTCGAAAGCACTCGTAGATTGGGAAACACTAATGTAAATGGCAATGGATTTTTTAACAGTTCACATAATGTTTTGGTAGCTATTTATCAAACCCCAAATTTTCATGTGCCAATGAGTTTTTTGAGGAGCATGTGGCTTATTAGTTGAGGAATGACAATGATAGATGATTATCTAGTTATGTTAATCAAGAGTTAGCATATGTTAGAGCATTGCTTTGTCTTCCATTAACTAGAGAAAGCATGCTATAAAGAAGCACTAAGTTGACTCATGAAGGTTGGAGTGACACTAAAAAACTAGTGTTCTAATGATGCTCAACACTATTTGGCCCTTGATTGTTGCTCTATCCTCAAAGATTCACTCAAGACTAATCAATGCTTGAAGTTGTAAGTGTTGGAAGCTTAAGAGCAAGTGGAAGGGAATTGAGATCCAAAAAGCCTAGAAGCCTAAAAGAGTTTGATATGAGGTAAGGCAAGTGTTGATAATGAAGGACTTAACCCACTCTAAAAATCATAACTAAAGTGGGTGTTGGAGTGAAGTTGTCATAATGTGAAGACCTTACATTGGTGGAGACATGGGAAAAGATGAAATTGGTTGTAGGAACCTGAAAGGAAGGGGAGATAAAATGTCAAAAAAAGGGAATTTTATTTTATCCTAGGTTGACACGTCTAATAATAGATCAACTGCCAAAACTAACCCAAGTTCTATTCTCAACGCATTATGTATGGATCTATTAAATAATCCTTGAAGTGTCACATCCTAGGAGATTGAACCAAAAAATAGAAAGAGACTTATTTTACTCAATTGAGTTGTGATCTAATGGTAGAGTAGTTACCACAACTAGCCTACATTTGATTATTAGGGCATTGTGTATGGATTTACTCAAGAATCATTGAAGTGACACATCTCAGTATATTGACTTAAAAAGCAGGGAGTCTATTTTAGTTGATTGGGTTATGGTCTAGTGATAGATCAATTACCACAAGTAACCTAGTTCAATTCTCAATACATTTTGTATGGATCTATTTGAAAACCTCTAAAGCATTGCATCCCAACAACTAGACCCAAAAAACAAGGATTTTTTTATTACAATTAGTTAAGTTGTAGCTTAGTAGTAGAATGGTTATCATAGCTAGCTTAGGTTCAATAGCACAATATGTATGGGTCTACTTAAGAATGCTTGAAGTGATACATCCCAAGATATTAAATCTCAAAATGAAAGTGTTTATTTTAGTCAATTGGGTTATCATCTAGTAGTTGATCAGATACCACAACTATCCCAAGTTCTATTATGAGTACATATGGCTCTACTTTAGAATAACTAAAGTGACATGTCCCATGAGAATGATCCTAAAACGAGGAAGTTTATGATTTACTCAATTGAGATACTATATAGTAGTAGATTGATTACCATGACTATCACAAGTTCGATTCTTAGAACATTTTGCATGACTCTATCTAGGAAACCTTGAAGTGACACTTTCTAAGAGATTAACAAAAATTAGGTTGTTTGTATTTATTCAGTTGGGATGTTTTCTAATGATAAATTATTTGACACTATTAGTTGAGGTTCAAGTTTCAACACATTTCATATCACTCTACCCCTAAAGTGACACTTCCCAAGAGATTGACCAAAAATGGGGAGTTCTATTTTAGTTAGTTGGGCCATGGTATAGCAATAATTCAACATATTATTTATGGAATTACTTGAGAATTTGTGAAGCAACACTTCATGAGAGGTTGACCCAAAAAACAAAGAGTTTTCATTTTAGCCAATTGGGTTGTCCTCTAGTTGTACATCATCCACAACTATCTCAAGTTTGATTCTCAACATAATTCGTATGGATCTACCCAAGAATGTTAGAATTGACACATCCTTGGAGAATGACCCAAAAATTAAATGTTTTCTATTTTAGTAGGTTTAGTTGTAGTCTAGTTGTAGAATTATTAACACAAGTATTCTAAGTTTGATTCTAAATACAATGTTTTGTTTGGCATTCCCAAAAAATCTTTGAAGTGACACGTCTCGAGTGATTGCCACAAAAAATTAGTTGGTTGGATTGTGATCTAATAGTAAGTGATTTACGACAACCATATTAGGTTTGACTCTAAGTGCATTCCATAAAACTAGTGAAAATCCTCAAAGTGACACGTTTTAAGATGTTAACCTCACTTGAGTGAAAAATTGGAAAGTTCCAATAAAATAAATTTGCATCTTTCAAATGGATTATAAAATTTTGATGAAGTTATGATCTAATGGTAAAGTGGGAATGCAGACAAATAATGTTTACCATAACCCTGAGTAACACAAAGTTTAAGCATCGTGGTACGATCCTACTTAGTAAGAGTTATACTACAACCACATAGATGCCCTACCCTACCATCAAAGATGTACAAATAAGCTCTACATCGTATTATATCATCCTGATGTGTGGCATCTATGAAGTACACCTACATCCATTCATATGATATAAGATAGTGTAGTAAAAAAATGTGATTCCTAAAAAAAATATGAATAAACAATATTAAACCTTCTAAGAAAAAAAAGTATTCATTAATTTTCATTAACTCTATAATATAAAAATGATTTTGATTTTTAACTAATAAAACAATGATAAACAATGATTTTAGGCTAGTAAAATGAAGTATGGTCAATCACCATTCACCTTATAATGTTCCTTGAGGAGTCCAAGGGTCTAATACAGAAGCCACTTAGTTAAAGACCCCACACTTATGGCCTAGTTTTCCATTTCTCTAGAGTGATTTATATTTTGTAGTTATGAGTGGATAATGCAAAACAAGATTGAGCTCATGCCACTTTGTCACGTGTGCAAGGCACTAAAGTGTATGCAAATTTATCTACTTTTTCCGAGATTTTTTAATGGGAATGTACAAAATTGTCAAAGATTCATTACTCAAAGTGTATTTTTTTTTTAAAGAAACACTGTCACCAAGGGTGACTTCCAATGTATTCCATCCATCATATGTATATAAATGTATTTATCAATTTAATTAATCAATTTCCTCGGCTTAATAAATAAAATAATGATTTACCTCTATATAATAGAGGTATTTTAAGTCGTGAAAAGTTATGAATTCACTTTACATTAATATAATATAGATAATATTTTTCTCAATTGCAAGTGTACATCATATATGAAGGTTTAAATATGGATTTCATTTATGAGAACCGATTATTTGTACTAGTGTCCTCGCTTAGGGGAACATACCTGAACAAAACAAAAGTGGAGTGGGTTGATGAAATTATAAATATTTTATAAGGAATTTAATATCATAAAAAATTAGAGCTACTAGAATTATAACCAACTTTTTTGGGGGGTAGATTTACGTTTATTATAATGTGGTTAGCTAATTTTACTTAAGAATGAATGCAATCAATAATATTTCAATTGAAAATATTTAACTAAGACATCATAGTTAATATTTCTAGTGAAAAATATCATAGTTGATGGTTATTTATTATTTTGAAGATGTTTTGGACTTGTATTTGGTATTGGTGTACCATTAACATGAGTTAGGTCTAGGGTATAAAAGTATCAAATTAAATGTAATGGAGTAGGATCAACCACAATAGGGAAGGGGAACCACACACTTAATTAAAAATTAAAATTATCAGGTTTGAAGGCATCTTATGTTAATGCAAATTAAAATAATAAAAGAGAGGCCACACCAAAAAAAACAATGAAGATACTAGGGCTTATTCCTATTATGAAGCCATTATTTGATTGTAAAATCCATTAACCTTAATGCATAGAGGACTTGAGGCTTAATTCATTAATTCAACTACAACGATGATTTTTTCTCCATGCAAGTCCACTACCACAAACTTGATGTAGTAGAGGATATGTATCTTTATAAAAAGCTACCCAAAACCCTATAAATCCACCCAAAACATGGTTGTAAGGGATACGAGCAAGTGAATGCCTCAAGTGGACATGTGTTATAGAAGAAACACATAGGCAGGTTGACCATACATAGGCACCAAGGAGTTTAGATAGGTTGTGAACAACATAGGGCTTCATGGAGTATTTTGTCAGTGGAGTGAGCACCTAAAGGGTATTTCTATTTTTGTGTTTGTGGGTTTTTCAATGAGAAAGCAATGGAGGGAAAATAATGAGAGACATAATAAAAACAATGATGGAGGCTATGGATTCATTGAGAGAATTTGAAATTCGTTGCAAATGATATCCTTCCCACAAGAAAAAAAGATATGCCCACTCGGTCTTAAAGAGTGCCTCTAAAAGCAATTCTTCCTTAACTACAACGAGAAAAAGCATAGGGCTTCTTCTTATTGTTCTTTTGTAGACTGTAGTTGCCAAGAAAATATGAAATATGGAAATGGAGAATGATCAATAGAGTTGGGAAGTGTGGGTCTCCATGGGAACCTCTACAAGTAAGGAGCTAAGATAGGTTCAAACCACAACGGAAATCAATACATAGACGAGTTCACATGGAAGATTAGTTCACATAGAAATCGAAGGCTACATACATTACATGGGAGGGTGAAATAGAATCCATAATTCCTTTTCCACTAGTGATGTGTCACTCTAGAGATGAAATTATTATAAAATAATTAAATAAACAAAAAGTCAAATAGAGTGGCAATGCAGTCACCCTAGATTCTATAATCAATCCTTACAAAAACCAAGCGTATGCCCACAAAATAGACATCTAACAACATATTAATATCTAACATAAACTAACCATTAATGAATGCCATGAAGAATTTTACTTCTATGGGAAAATAAAATAAGAGACAGAAATAATGGACGGGAACAAAAATATCTTCATTAATCATAACATAAATTCATTTACAGATTTATTACATTTCAAATGAATCTAGAACAATTCTCTCCTTTGTTTCTACCCCTTTTGTTGTCTTTTCTCTTTTCCATTTCCTCCGGTGAGAAAATGAAGTCAAATTTTATTGAATTCTTATGAGTTGAACCCTCTTGCACTATTTATTTATCCATTTATCTATTCATTTCTTGGAAGTTGAACCGTTCAAACCATTAAAATTCCTCAACCATTTTGTATTTTCCCCCTTGGGTAGTTACACGGTCCGCCTTCCCAAAACCGGTTTTCCAAATGATAAGTTGATGAGATTTAAACGATTGTTGCAACTTAAACGATTCATTTTCCCATAGTTATTTGGCCTGCCACTTGTCATGATCCTCTTACAATACACATGGAGTTAAAGATTCATAATCCATAACTTATAAATACATCACGCAGGTGTTGCAACAACGTGTTGAAATATAGTGTTGCAACAACTGTTACAACATTGTGTTGCAAAAATTGTTACATCATGTGTTGCAACAACTGTTACAACATGTGTTGTAGAAACTGTTACAACATTGTGTTGCAACAACTATTTCAACATGTGTTGCAGGAATTGTTATAGCAAAACATGTTACAACAATAAGAATTTGACACGTATTCCTTCATATGATTTATTAGCTTAAAATTGAAATGTTTTTTTGGTTGATGCAGATTTCTTGAGGCCAAAGATGCTCTTGCATCAGACATCATTTGTAAGAAAAACTTGAGCCCCAACTCATGTGGATGAAAATATATATCTAGTAGAGGATGAAGATCCTTGTAGGCACTCTAACTGAAAATATATATCTAGTAGAGGATGAAGATCCTTGTAGGCACTCTAACTCCTTTTCAGAAACCCACTATGCATCTTCAGAACCCTTGTTTCTCCACTTGACTAAATATTCAAAATACTCTTTATTTTGGGTCTTCTTGCTAATCCTCTTCGCCAAAACTTGTTCCAATTCTTCAGTTGTTTTAACAGACATTTGTTTCTTCCATTCGACCAAGGTATCTTCTTCATCATTCTCGTCTCCCTCATGAAAGTCGTACAAGTCGTCCACATTGAACATTGGAGAAATGTCAAAATCTTTCGGTAATTCTAACTTGTATGCATTATCAAAAATATTTCTCAAAATTTTGTATGGCCCAATTTTCTTGTAGTTAAGCTTACTATCTGTACCTGTGGGGAATATTTCCTTCCTCAAGTGCACCAATACCAAATCTCCTTCTTCAATTTTTTTTTTCTTCTTTGCATATATGCTCCTTCTTTATACTTGGTATTGCTATGTTATAGCTTTCTCTTAACCTGTTCATGCATTTCCTACATGCTCTCTGCAAATTCGCTTGCATCAACACTCCTTTTTCCCATCAGAATGGGCAAATTAACTAAATCAACAATTTATTTCAGTGAAAACAATATGAAATGGACTCTTTCCTAAAGATCTGTTAACATGATCATTTTAAGCAAATTCATTTTGCACCAAGATCAAATCCTATTGTCGTAGCTTCTCCCCACTCAAACTCATTAACAAATTTCCAAGACTTCGGTTCACCACCTCGGTCTGTCCATCCATTTGAGGATGATATGCATAATTTTAAAACAATTTGGAACCCATATTTTTCTAAAGTATCCTCTAAAAATGCCCAAGAAATATTGTATCTCTGTTAGAAGTGATACTTCTTGGCTACCCATGTAATCTCACAATCGACTTCGGTTCACCACCTCGGTCTGTCCATCCATTTGAGGATGATATGCATAATTTTAAAACAATTTGGAACCCATATTTTTCTAAAGTATCCTCTAAAAATGCCCAAGAAATATTGTATCTCTGTTAGAAGTGATACTTCTTGGCTACCCATGTAATCTCACAATCTCTCTGAAAAATAAAATAACAACTTTAGTAGCATAATTGGTTTTCTTCCATGGTATGAAATGTGTCATTTTCAAAAATCTTTTCACTACAACCATCATAGATTAATGACCGCTCTGCATCCTAGGCAGTTCCAAAACAAAGTCCATACTTATATCTTCCCATGGCCTCTCGGGTACCGGTAGTGGTGTATGCAATCTTGTGTTTTGAGTCCTTCCTTTGGCAACTTGAAAATTTATGCAACACTAAACAAACTTCTTAACATCCTTGTTGATGCTAGGAAACAATTGTTGGAAAATTAGTTGTCATTGATGTCAACCATGGAAAAAAGTATACAGAAGAATGCACAGGAGGAAATAAAATCTTAGGAGAAATAGCATTGCAGAAATCATGTAGAATTCAGAGCGCAACGAAGACAAAGATCCTTTGTAAAGAATAATGGAATCGTGACCATTATATCAGGAGCTAGATAAGCAAGAAAGTTCAAGTATAGCCAGAACTATTAGATCGAACTGATCAATCATCAGTCATTGATAAAGATCAAGTAAGTGGGAGGATAGTGTAAGTTGCATGACTTTGAAACTTCACCACTTCAAAAATTATTGGAGACTAGATAGAGGAACGAAATTGTAAAGTCATAAAATCACGAAATCTCGCTAGATGTCTGATCTGATAGGGAGATTGGTTGAAAATCCCAGCCATTGGTCATGGTCATATGACATTGACCCTCTGGGGGAGTTGAAAAAATTTAATATCCTGGAGTGTCGAAGTCATCACGAAATCTCGCTAGATGTCTGATCTGATAGGGAGATTGGTTGAAAATCCCAGCCATTGGTCATGGTCATATGACATTGACCCTCTGGGGGAGTTGAAAAAATTTAATATCCTGGAGTGTCGAAGTCCCAAAATCCCACCAACCGTTAGATCGAGCGAAGAACTTCGGGAGTAATGTTATTTGTCAGATCTAACATTAGTGGAAGGATAGACTAAGCAGAGGTATTAACCGACAGTAAGTGGTCATCATCACTTTAATACCACTTCCACAGGTATAACTCCAGAGGAGTTGAACAACTTGAGAGTCTTAATATCCCAAAGTCATGGAGTGATGAAGCCTCGAAATCCCATCAATTGGTAGATCGAAGGAATAATTTAGAAGCAATGTGAGCCATTAGATCAAGCAACCGTGATTCAGGAGGGAGACATATGGCATAAGACAATGATGACATGTGGCCCAACCAACTATTGACAAGTCTCACGGCCCAATTGTCACATAAGGTCTGTGAAAGTCATGAATTAGGGTGATACGTGGCACATATATCAAGGGTCCATGTCAACCTAGGTGACATCAACATGCCATGTCACTCTAGGATTACATCCTCCAGGGATGTCCAATGTCTTCTACCAGTAAATATTCTCGAAGTGTTGAAGGATGAAATCGTGAAATAACATTGGTCGTTGATATAATATCCTATAGAATCTTTCTCGATCATCCGATCAAGTATAGTTGATAGATAGTGTAAGGAGAACTATCAACTGACAACAACAATTCTCCTACACTTTATGACCACTTCGACAGGTCAAACTCTGGGAGTAAAAGAGTTTGAATCAGTCAGAAATATTGAAGGTCGAGGACTTGGTTCCAACATCGGCCACGTAATTTGGTAAAGGAGTTGATAGGGAGCATCAATTAGAGTGGATAATCTAGTGGTTTCGAGCCCACGGTCACAAGGAAAGTAGATGCTTCATTTGGCAAGTTTAGACAACAACCGCAACGATAAATCTTGGCAAGTTACCTTCAGAGAACCTCTTGTACCATCCACCTTGTACATTTTCTAGTGAAACTTCTTCTATGTCAACTAAATGGGCATGTTGTGCATGAAACCCATGTTGTAGAATTTTAAAATTAGTTTTCATCACTCAAGAATTGTCATACAAAAATCACTGTCTAAATTGGTGTTTGAAAATCAATTAATAAACAAAAAGTTACCATTTGTGTTAATTAAATGAAGAGGTGCAATGGTTCATTATTAAAAAGACACAATAGTTCAATTTCATACCTATTGGAATACTATATAAATAGAAAGGTATGGTGAAAGAAAAGTGTCTCTGTGGTCTACATTAGAATATCAGAAGCAAGAACAGAGTCCAAGGAAGAAAGAAAAATATACTTATGAAGTGGGGGTGATAGGGAGGAGCAAGAAAGGATTAGTATCCTTTACTAATTAAAGTGTAAAAACATGGAGTTGGTGCTTCTTAGGGTTGGTTCCCTAAAATAAGGGAGTTGGTGCTTCCCAGGGTTGGTTCTCTAAAACAAGGGAATTGGTGCTTCCTAGGGTTGGTGCCCTAAAGCAAGGGAGTTGGTGCTTCCTAGAGTTGGTGTTCTAAATCAATATGAATATAAAACTTGTAATTTGTAATTTAAGTTTATATTTATTGATATTACTTACTGAAGTTTCACCAATCAATAAAGTTAATAAATAATTATTTAAATATTGTGAAAATTATTAATATTGATTCACCCCCCCTCTCAGTATTAAACCATATTCCAGCAATTGGTATTAGAGTTGATGCCTTCAACATAGTATAATAACTGGAAGTAGATTCTGCATAATCATATGGATCAACAAGAAGGAATGTCTTCCACTAGAGCACCTTTGTTAAAAGGGAATGATTATGCACTTTGGAGTGTGAGGATGAAAGGATATATAATGTACCTAGGTTGTGATATCTAGAAATCTGTAGAAGATGGGTATACTGCACCTGCTACTACTCCCACAGACATAGCCAGAAAGAAGCTTTGTAATGAAAATGAAAGAACAACTAATGTTATCCTAGGAGGATTATCCAATCTTATATTTGTGAAAGTAATGAATTGTAAGTCAACAAAAGAAATCTAGGACAAACTAAAGGTCATATATGAAGGAGATAACAAAGTCAAAAAGGCCAAACTACAAACCTACAGAACACAATTTGAAAACCTAAAAATGAAAGAAGAAGAGAACATAGGAGAATATCTTTGGAGAGTAGATGAAGTGGTCAACTCAATCAGATCATTGGGAGAATAAATCAAAGATCAACCCATTGTCCAAAATATCTTGATATCATTACCCATGAGATATGATGCCAAGATTTCTACTCTTGTAGACAGACCAAACCTTGATAATATCACAATGGATGAACTACATGGAATCCTCACAACGTATGAGATGAGAACAGGGCAAGAAATACCAACAAAAAGATAAATGACCTTCAAATCATCTAACGCAAAGAAGAAACAGGAGCATGTGTCTAATAAATATCATTTAGAGATATCTAATGAAGAAATATCTAACTTCATGAAGAAACTCAAGAAAGGAACTGGTAGATACAAGGGAAAGTTTCCTCTAATATGATTTAACCATGGAAAGATTGGACATTTTTCTTCCAAATGTCCCTATCCAAAACAAGAAGAAAGTGATAATGAAAGAACTTTCAAAGAACAAAAGAAGAGACAAACCAAAGACAAAAGGAAGGTCTATAAGAAGAAGAAGTTTTACACTAAAGAAAACAAAAGTTCATTTAAAGAAAGTGAAGAAGAAGAGGAATCTAAGCACCTATTTAAGGGTATAGAAACCCAAAATAATCACACTAAAAATAACTTTGAGATTGAAGAAGAAAAATTTAAGGTTGAAGGAGAAGTAGATCTTGAACTAGACCTGATCAGTGCCTTGGATGAACTCAAGTAGTATAAAAGGAAGAATAAATCATTAAGAGAACCACTGTAAAAATATGAAGAAGGAAAAAATTCAAGAGAAAGATAAGTGTCAAATACCATCAAAGAAACATGGCAAGTCATCAATGATTTAAAGACTCAACTCCAAGAATCCAAAAGAATTGAAGAAAACATTTTGAAACAACTCAATGATAGGGAACAAGACTATGAAAAGATAGAGGTTGAAATTGTCCTACTAAAAAAATAAATTGAAAAATAAAAGAAGAAATCAAGATTTGAAAACAGTTCAAAAATCTTGAATGATATTCTTAACAGTCAAAGATCACCAAATGATAAAACGAGATTGGGATATGATCAAAATTCAACCTCTATTGCACAGAAAATGGATAAAAAGTCAATCAACTATGCATATGCTCTTAGAAATCCTTCAAAAGGAGAAGATAACAAGATGGAGATGGAACCACTAAATATTGTTTTTAATAAGAAGAAATCAACACCTCCTCCAAAAGGAGAAGGAAATATAATGATCGAAAGGACTCCCCCTAATAGATATCAGTACATCTTTCTTGGATATTTATATTCATGTAACAACTTTGGACACAAAGAAATACACTATAAAGCCTATAGAAAATACAAACCAAACAATATCCAAAGATATAAGAACAACCACAATGATGTGAAGAAAATAAATTATAATTCATTCTCTCCTTTACAAGAGTATAATGTTGAATTCCACAAGTGAAACAACTATGGCCATAAAGCTAGTGAATGTAGATTACCAATGCAATACTTGAAAACAAGCAACCTTAACAATCAGGATAAGAATATATGGAAAGAAAAACACATAGAAGAAAAAGTAACAGAATGTAAAGTGGCCTTGTATGCAAAGAAAAAAAAGTGCCAATGGTATATTGATAGTGGGTGCTCAAAACATATGACAAGAGATAAAGGAAAATTTCTCACTCTGATAAAGAAGGATAAAGGTAAATTCACTTTTGGAGATAATGTATCTGCCAAAATACTAGGGAAAGACTCAAATTCTTTGGGAAAAAAGAAAAATAAAGCAGAAAACGTGTTGCTAGTAGAAAAATTAAAACCTAATCTACTCAGTGTAAACCAAACTTGTGATCAAGGACACATACTCATTTTTTACTCACAAAAATGTGAAATAAGAAAAGAAGGATCAAGAAAATTAGTTGTTATTGCGATCAAGGACACATACTCATTTTTTACTCACAAAAATGTGAAATAAGAAAAGAAGGATCAAGAAAATTAGTTGTTATTGCACCAAGAACCTCAAGCAATGTGTATATCTTAGATATAAAGGAAGAAGAAGAATGTCATATGAGTCAAGTAGATGAAAGTTGGTTATGGAACAAGAGAATGGGATACTTGAGCTTTGATAACCAGATCAAATCTAGTAAAAAGGGAGTTGTAAAAGACTTGTCAAACGTCATCAAGCCTTCAGATTCTATATGCAAACATTGTCAATTAGGGAAGAAAACAAGAGTCAAATTCAAGACAAAAGAGCATTTTACATCAAAACCCTTGGATATTGTTCACACTAACCTCTGTGGGCCCTTTAGGACTAAAAGAATACAAGGGGAACACTACTTCATGTTGATCATTGATGACTACGCGAGGATGACCTGGGTATATTTTCTCAAAGAAAAAATGAGGCATTTGAAAAGTTGAAAGCATTCAAGACTTATGTAGAGAATTAAAGAGATCTCAAGATAAAATGTTTAAGATCATATAATGGAGGGTAATTTAGATCTAAAAAATTCAATAAGTTTTGTGAATATCATGGAATCAAGAAACAATTCTCAACTCCAAGAATTCCTCAACAAAATAGAGTTGTTGAGAGGAAAAATGGAATTGTTCAAGAGGCTGCAAGAACTATGTTGAATGAAGCCAAGCACCCAGACAAATTTTGGAGAGATGCAATATATACGACAATCCACATACTTAATTTAGCACAATTGAGAACTAACCATGAGAAAACACCTTATGAATTATGGTTTGGAAGACCAACTTCTATGAAACATTTTAGAGTATTTGGAAGTAAATGTTACATCAAGAGGGATGAAGATAATCTAGGTAAATTTGAATCTATATCAGATGAAGGTATATTTCTGGGATACTCACCTAAAAAAAAGGCTTACAAGTGCTATAATTTATGATTGCAAAAAATAGTGGAAAGTGAAAATGTAAAAATAAATGATCTAAAATTGAGAAAAATCAAATCTCAATATGAATAAAAAAATTATGAATGGAGAAGAACTAGTGATGAAGAAGAATACGGTGAATCACAATATGAAGAAGATATTGAAGAAATACAAGAGAATGAACCACAAACTGATGAAGAGAAGGGCGAGGAATAAACACCCTTACCAAAAGCACCATCAAAAAGAGTTCAAAAGAATCACCCTTAAAATCAAATTATAGGGGATAAAGAAGTAGGAGTAGAAACAAGAAGGAAACTTAGATTTGATTATGAATAGGAAATTCTTTCATTAATAGAACCCAAAAATTTTGCAGAAGCCAACAAGAGTGAAGAATGGATAAAATAAATGAACGAGGAACTTGATCAAATTGAGAAAAATCATAC